>CAJNDS010001768.1:99115-341615 GCA_905221605.1 Symbiodinium natans
GGATTTTAAAGGTTTTAAAAAGGCCTTAAAACCCTTAAAATCCTTAAAGTTTTAGGAAATGGATTTTCCAAAAACTTTAAGGATTTTAAGGATTTTCAAGGTTTTAAAGATTTTAAAAGGTGGCCCGGGGCTCCTGGGCCTCCGGGACCCCTTTAAAATCTTTAAAGTCCTTAAAATCCTTAAAATCTTTAAAATCCTTAAAATTTTTGGAAGTGGATTTTCCAAAAACTTTAAGGATTTTAAGGATTTTAAAGGTTTTAAAAGGCCTTAAAACCCTTAAAATCCTTAAAGTTTTAGGAAATGGATTTTCCAAAAACTTTAAGGGTTTTAAAGATTTTAAAGGTTTTAAAGATTTTAAAAGGTGGCCCGGGGCTCCTGGGCCTCCGGGACCCCTTTAAAATCTTTAAAATCCTTAAAATCCTTAAAATCCTTAAAATTTTTGGAAGTGGATTTTCCAAAAACTTTAAGGATTTTTCAGGATTTTAAAGGTTTTAAAAAGGCCTTAACCCTTAAAATCCTTAAAGTTTTAGGAAATGGATTTTCCAAAAACTTTAAGGGTTTTAAAGATTTTAAAGGTTTTAAAGATTTTAAAAGGTGGCCCGGGGCTCCTGGGCCTCCGGGACCCCTTTAAAATCTTTAAAATCCTTAAAATCCTTAAAATCCTTAAAATTTTTGGAAATGGATTTTCCAAAAACTTTCAGGATTTTAAGGATTTTAAAGGTTTTAAAAAGGCCTTAAAACCCTTAAAATCCTTAAAGTTTTAGGAAATGGATTTTCCAAAAACTTTAAGGGTTTTAAGGATTTTAAAGGTTTTAAAGATTTTAAAAGGTGGCCCGGGGCTCCTGGGCCTCCGGGACCCCTTTAAAATCTTTAAAGTCCTTAAAATCCTTAAAATCTTTAAAACTTTTGGAAATGGATTTTCCAAAAACTTTAAGGGTTTTAAGGATTTTAAAGGTTTTAAAAAGGCCTTAAAACCCTTAAAATCCTTAAAGTTTTAGGAAATGGATTTTCCAAAAACTTTAAGGATTTTAAAGATTTTAAAGGTTTTAAAGATTTTAAAAGGTGGCCCGGGGCTCCTGGGCCTCCGGGACCCCTTTAAAATCTTTAAAATCCTTAAAATCCTTAAAATCCTTAAAACCCTTTTGGAAGTGGATTTTCCAAAAACTTTAAGGATTTTAAGGATTTTAAAGGTTTTAAAAAGGCCTTAAAACCCTTAAAATCCTTAAAGTTTTAGGAAATGGATTTTCCAAAAACTTTAAGGATTTTAAAGATTTTAAAGGTTTTAAAGATTTTAAAAGGTGGCCCGGGGCTCCTGGGCCTCCGGGACCCCTTTAAAATCTTTAAATCCTTAAAATCCTTAAAATCCTTAAAATCCTTTAAATTTTTGGAAGTGGATTTTTTTCAAAAACATTTAAGATTTTAAGGATTTAAGGTTTTAAAAAGGCCTTAAAACCTTAAAATCCTTAAAGTTTTAGAAAGGATTTTCCAAAAACTTTAAGGGTTTAAAGATTTTAAAGGTTTAAAGATTTTAAAAGGTGGCCCGGGGCTCCGGGCCTCCGGGAACCCTTTAAAATCTTTAAAATCCTTAAAATCCTTAAAATTTAAATTTTTGGAAATGGATTTCCAAAACTTAAGGATTTTACCAAAGGCTTAAAACCTTAAAAACCTTAAAGTTTTAGGAAATGGATTTTCCAAAAACTTTAAGGATTTTAAAGATTTTAAAGGTTTTAAAGATTTTAAAAGGTGGCCCGGGGCTCCTGGGCCTCCGGGACCCCTTTAAAATCTTTAAAGTCCTTAAAATCCTTAAAATCCTTAAAATTTTTGGAAGTGGATTTTCCAAAAACTTTAAGGATTTTAAGGATTTTAAAGGTTTTAAAAAGGCCTTAAAACCCTTAAAATCCTTAAAGTTTTAGGAAATGGATTTCCAAAAACTTTAAGGATTTTAAGGATTTTAAAGGTTTTAAAGATTTTAAAAGGTGGCCCGGGGCTCCTGGGCCTCCGGGACCCCTTTAAAATCTTTAAAAAAATCCTTAAAATCCTTAAAATTTTTGGAAATGGATTTTCCAAAAACTTTAAGGATTTTAAGGATTTTAAAGGTTTTAAAAAGGCCTTAAAACCCTTAAAATCCTTAAAGTTTTAGGAAATGGATTTTCCAAAAACTTTAAGGGTTTTAAAGATTTTAAAGTTTTTAAAGATTTTAAAAGGTGGCCCGGGGCTCCTGGGCCTCCGGGACCCCTTTAAAATCTTTAAAATCTCCTTAAAATCCTTAAAATCCTTAAAATTTTTGGAAATGGATTTTCCAAAAACTTTAAGGATTTTAAGGATTTTAAAGGTTTTAAAAAGGCCTTAAAACCCTTAAAATCCTTAAAAGTTTTGGAAATGGATTTTCCAAAAACTTTAAGGATTTTAAAGATTTTAAAAAGGCCTTAAAACCCTTAAAATCCTTAAAGTTTTAGGAAATGGATTTTCCAAAAACTTTAAGGGTTTTAAGGATTTTAAAGCCTTTTTAAAATCTTTAAAATCCTTAAAATCCTGAAAAGTTAGTCAGGCAGAGAGCAAAGCCAAATAGAGCAGAAAGGTCCTACGTACATAGCCCTAAACCCCAAGTATTGTTTCAGGTAAGGCAAGATATGGTCCGAAACGCCGCGGCCCTGGACCTCGTGCGAACTTCGAGAACTGACGCTGTAAAGGGTCTGAGAGCGTACTTACTTTAGGGTTTACAGGGTACAGGGTTTAGGGTTTAGGGTTTAGGGTGGGTTTACAAGGTTCCGGGGTAGGTTTAGGGGTTCGGGTTTAGGGCTTGCGGACCATGAGCTGCGTTAATTTCCATTTAGTCCCCCTCGGCCTTGTCGTAGTCCCTGAGCAAGTCGCTCCGCAAGCGGGTGGCCTCACCACACGTTGAGGGACCCAGTTTTAGGGTTTACAGCGCATAGGGGTTCAGGTTTTAGGGTTTAGGCTTTAGGCTTTAGGCTGTAGGCTTTAGGCTTTAGGCTTTAGGGTTTAGGCTTTAGGCTTTAGGCCTTAGGCCTTAGGCTTTAGGCTTTAGGCTTTAGGCTTCAGGCTTTAGGCTTTAGGCTTTAGGCTTTAGGGTATAGGGTTTAGGGTTTAGGCTTTAGGCTTCACGCTTTAGGCTGTAGGCTTTAGGCTTTAGGGTTTAGGGTTTAGGGTTTAGGGTTTAGGCTTTAGGGTTTAGGCTTTAGGCTTTAGGCTTTAGGGTTTAGGCTTTAGGGTTTAGGCTTTAGGGTTTAGGGTTTAGGCTTTAGGGTTTAGGGTTTAGCGGTTGGGTTTGAGGTTTAGGGTTTAGGAATTCTCTTAAAGGTTGTTACGTGGTCCCTTAGTATGGCCCCTTTGCCTTCTTTGAAAGGTTCTGAAACATGGGCCCTTGGCTGTTACTTATGGATCTGCCTGCAAAGGCCGTGAGACCCGTCCATTTGCTTGGGTTTAGGGTTTAGGGACGCAGTGCCACCAGGAGCGGCATTCGGCGAGCCCCCCTGACTTCCAGTTGAGAGCTGCGCGGCAATTGCAGCCGTTTTTTTTTTGCTTTTTCTTTCACACTGCATTAGCTCGTCATTGGCTCATTAGCCATGGACACGGTCAGGATCCGCCGGAGTCGACTGGTACTTTCCATCTCAGTGTCATTTGAAGCTCCAAAACATCGAGCAGCAACTGTTTAGGGTTTCGGGGTTTAGGGCTTAAGGTTAGGGTTTAGGGTTTGGGGTTTTTTCTTTAGGGTTTAGGGTTTAGGGTTTGTTTAGGGTTTAGGGTTTAGGGTTTAGGGCTTAGGGCTTAGGGTTTAGGGTTTAGGGCTTAGGGCTTCGGGTTTAGGGTTCTCAATTTGGCACTTACGCTGCTGCTCCCCCTGCTGTGATTCCTCATACGTCATAGCCCCACACGTAGGGCTTGACATCCCTGACTAAGCCCTAAAACTCCTTTGAGCCCTAAACCCTAAGCTCTCTATTAAGCCCCTAAACCCTAAACACTAAGCCCCTAACCCCTAAACCCTAAATCCTAAACCCCCTACTAAGCCCCAAACCCCAAAGCTCAAACCTCAAATCAAGTTCTGGCTTAATCCCCTTGGCGTTTTGACTTGCCAGCCCTTAAAGAACGTGTAGGATTTCGGGTTTGGGGGTGCTCTTGGTTCTCACTGGAGTCAGATCCCAGTGTCGCCGGCTTGGGTGGTAGGGTCTATCAGACCCTCTGCTCCGAAACCCTAGAAATCCTTTCGAGGCATGAATCCCCAAGCCTTTAAAGCATCAATTGTTTGAAAAGGGCAGTTTATCACATGGTCCCTGCTTGTGTGGGCCCTGGATAGGGGAAGCCTTATATGGGGGTTTGCGAAAATATGGGGACCCCCAAAATAGAACCCAAGTAGTAGGATTCCGTTATAATAAGGACCAATAAGGTACCTCTAATTTCGGAAGCCCTCAAACCCTAACACTCGAAACCCTAAACCCTAAAACCCTAAAACCCTAAAACCCTAAAACCCTAAAACCCTTAAAAGCTTAAACACTAAAACCCTGAAACCCTTAAAAGCTAAAACCCTAAAACCCTAAAACCCTAAAACCCTAAAACCCTAAAACCCTAAAACCCTAAAACCCTAAAACCCTAAAACCCTAAAATCCTAAAACCCTAAAACCCTAAAACCCTAAAACCCTACCTTTCTCCCGATACCCTAAACCCTAAACCCCTGGTCATATGATACCACATAACAGATCTTGAAGCCCTAAGACGCGGCTACTCCCAATGTTGCGGATCCTTCTCTTGAGCCCCTTGCGAGGGTGGTTACGGGTTTCGGGTTTCGGGTTTCGGGGTTAGGGGTTAGGGAAAAGCTTAGGGTTTAAGACACACGGGTCAGAGTGTGGGGAGCTTGTAATGCAAATGTGCAGGTCGCAGAAGGCACGATCTAGGCTCCCATCATATCCTCAACCCTAAACCCTAAACCCTAAACCCTAACCCTAAACCCTAAACGCTAGAGACGAGGCCTGCCGGGTGAAGTTCTTCGTGAAGGTGGCGTCCTGTGGGTTGGGATTATAGGGTTTGGCGTTTATAGGGTTTACAGAATTATAGGGTTTACAGGGTTTATAGGGTTGATAGGGTTTATGGGGTGTATAGGGTTCAGGGTTGATTCTCTTTTTTTTGCGGGGGGGTGGGGGGGGGGGGGGGGGGGTGTGTGTATATATATATATATATACACATATACATATACAAATATATAGATATATAGATACGAAGCCCTAAACCCTAAGCTATATACATACATATATATATATATAGGTGTATGCAAGTAAACTTCATATATATATATATATGTATATCTATCTGTGTGTGTGTGTGGGCGCGGGTTCATATATAAACATTGCATATTATATTATATTATATTAAATTATATTATATTAAATTAAATTATATTATATTGTATTGTATTATATGATATTATATTATATTACATGATATTGTACTATATTATAGTATAATTCCTATCTTACATTTTATGTACAACTCGGCTTGTAGATACATGCACACACATACATACGACACACATACAGACAGGCAGACAGAGAGACATACATACATACATACATACATACATACATACATACATACATACATACATACATACATATGCACATACACATTCTTTGCATATGCATGTATGCATATTGCGACCTCGCCTGCTATGTATTCGAGTTTGTTGTACATCTGTTGGTATATGCCTGTTTCATCCCTAAACCCTCAACCCTAAACCCTAAACCCTGAAGAGGTGAGAGAGGGAGGGAGGGAGGGAAGGAGGGAGGGAGAGAGAGAGAGAGAGAGAGAGAGCCTGCGCTGCTAGCTTGCCGAAGCTCCAAAGAGTCAGAAGCGACCATAGCAGGCCGGGCGCCATTGAGGCGGTCTATTCGCGTGAGGACCCGGACTAAAAATCAAGGTTTAGGGTTTAGGGCTAGGGTTTAGGGCTTCAAGGTTCAGGGTTTAGGGCTTAAGGCTGGCTGTTTTCGGAGAATGCAAGCCTTAGAATTTTAGGGTTCAGGGTCTCGGATCTAGGGCTAGGCTTCAGGTTTCAGGGTTTGGGTTTCGCACCCTCAGCCCCGAACCCAAAACCTTCACAAAAGCCATTGGGATGCTTTGTGACAGGGTTTAGGGTTTAGGGTTTAGGGTTTAGGGTTTAGGGTTTAGGGTTTAGGGTTTAGGGTTTAGGGTTTAGGGCACAGCCATATCGGAGCCAAACGGGCCCTTTCTACCAAATGGGCTGCGCGGATGGCCAGGCGTGGTCTAGGGTTTAGGGTTTAGGGTTTATAGGGTTTAGGGTTTAGGGTTTAGGGTTTAGGGTTTAGGAAAGTGTCCAAGCCTCATGGGCCATTCTCACCTTTCTCCAGGCTCAAGGCTTCTCGACCGTAGGAACCCTAAACCTGCAGACCTGCACCCCCTAAAAAAACCAAACCCTCTAATCTAAACCCTGAACCTCGAACCCAAAAACCTCAACCCTCAACCCCTAAACCCTCAACCCTAAACCCTAAAACCTAAACCCTCAACCCCTAAACCCACCTAAACACAAACTCCACATCACCAGTTCGAAGGCTCTAAACCCGAACGCTAAACCCTAAACCCTAAACCCTAACCCCTAAACCCTAAACCCTAAACCCTAAACCCTGAACCCTGAACCCTAAACCCTGAACCCTAAACCCGAACCCCTAAACCTAGAAAATCTGACCACATGAGGCATCTGACAGGGCGCTGGGGACTTTGGCGCTCCGGGAGCTATAAATACAAAGGTTGAAGCTTACGGTTTAGGGTTTAGGGCTCTAAGCCCTCAAACTGCCAAAACCCTATAATCCTATCTCTCTCTCTCTCGACGGCGAAAAGCGAGTCCAAGTCTAGACCGCCTGTCAGCAGCCCTGTCTAGCAAGCGGGCTCCCTTCCAAAAATTTTACCGAGGGTGCATTAGCTGCCTCCACTGGGATCGGTCTTGAGATAAAGGTTGTAGTGCGCGTATCAAGTCAGTGTTTCCAAACCAGTGTGAGTGGAGGGCCGCAATATCTTGTCGACTGGGTTGCGTATAAAAAGCATGAGAATGTTCATATACCCTAGGCGGCACGCGATTCTGAAGCAGATATTGCTGTCGAGTATAAGCCTCTGTCATGGCGAGCTCGGCCCAATGTATTCTGGGCGCTCCGACACGTCGTTGAGGAAATTGTATATAATTGTGGGAGGCGTTGAAACAAAAATGGTGTTCGAGCTGGGCTTCGTGGCGTAATAGATGGCCCAGATACGCGATTCTGGTCGATTGTATGTGTTGAGAGGGAGGTTGTAGTTTGGGAAGGTGCTCATATGACAATTTTAAGAGATACTCATTGGAGCATTGTTCATCTGTGGGTGAAAGTACCCTATGAAAAAAGGAGCTCTTAATAGAGAAAGTCTTGCGCAAGGCTTTGTAGTGGATGGTGTTAAAACGCTGTAGTTGAGATCTGGTGTAGATTTGGGACTCTGAGCCAAACAATAAGATGGCAAGGACTATCTGGGAGTGTACCAATAGCTTGCGTTTTTGTGTGAAATGCTGGAGTGTCGATAAAAGGCGTCGAGGGATTTGAGACATCGTATTGCTTGCGAATACCGGTGTTGGACGTCCTTATCCGCAGAGCTGTTGGCGCATAAATATGCTCCGAGATAATGGGCCACATCTGTGGGCTCAACCTCTGTAGTCTGAGGTGGGATGGAACCCCTAATTGGCAAGCAACTGGGGCAGCGGCAGGGGCTCGTAGGAGTGTCTATAAGAACTATTTTTCCCTGCGGGTTGATAGCAAGGAGCTGGCACTTTTCTGGGTTAAGGTGGAGGCCTCGTAGGGTTGCAAGGTATTGGAGGAGGTGAAGGAGGCGATTTTGCGCCTGGGCTGTTCTAGCCAATAAGAGCGTATCATCAGCATATTCCAAATCTGTTATCGGAAGATCATGGGAGTGAACAGAGGGAAGAACCTGATAAAGAGAACGGTACTCAAAGTAAAGGTCATCAAACAAAACAGAAAGAACAATGACAAAGAGATAGGGGGAAAGGGGGCATCCTTGGCGGATCCCGCGCCGAAACTGGTAGGATGCAGATAGATACGGCCCGTCCCGAACCCTAAAGGAGGCATTGGAATAGATTGCCATGATGCATGACACGTAGTGGTCGGGGACTCCTATTCTGGTGAGAGAAATACGTAGAGCTAGGTGACTCACAGAGTCAAAGGCTTGTGCCCAATCTAGAAATAAAGCGTAAAAAGACTCGCCGTGGCGTTCATGTATTTCAAGGAGACGGCGGATAATAAAGAGCGGAGCACTCGTCGATCTGCCGGCTCTGAAGCCGAACTGGTATGGGGAGAGTCGTGCGTCTATGGCTTCTTTGATACGATGATGAAGGAGCGCTGCGTAAATTTTATACACTGCGTTGACCAGGGATATCGGGCGATAGCTACTAGGAGATTTGGGGTCTTTCTTTTTACCTTTGTAAATCATGATAACTATAGCCGGGCCCCAATTGGATGGGGCGGTGGCTGCGTGAAAAATCTGGTTGTAATGATCAAGGAGAGAAAGTCTAAAGGATCTGGGGGCAAATTTCCAGAGCTCTACTGGAATCCCATCCGGTCCCGGAGCTTTACGGTGTCGCATTCTTTGTAGGGCTGCTTCGAATTCAGCCTCTGTGAAAGGGGAGCGCGGCATGTCCGCAGGGGGGTACAGTTGACGATCGGAGATAGGCGGTGCGTCCGATGGGCACCAAACTTCTTTTGAAAGGTACTTAGCTAGAACTTCCGCTTTTTGAGACTTGGAGCATATTTTGCCGTTGGGTTGAGTGACCCCTTGGGTTCGAGGCGTATAGGGCTTTCGAATAAATTTTAACGTGGCCCATTGTTTCGAGGGCGGGCCTTTACTTTCCTGGAGGAGTTGATTGCAGAGGTGCTGGCGTTTATCTTTTTTGACCTGTCGACGTACTGCCTTTCGAAGTTTGGCAGTGGTGTCGACATCCGTCTGCGGAGTGTTTTGAATTTGCTTGATGAGTGTCTTAGATTGCGAAGATAGATAAGCTTTATGGAAAAGTTCAGGGCCCTCGGGTTGCAGCTGGCGAGAGGCCTCTAGGACCTGCGCAGATAGGTCTGCAGCTTGCTGCTCAATACCTGTTGCGAGGGTGAAGTGTTGTCTCAGTATTGGCAGGAGAGGGCGCTCAGGGAAGGAGTGCCTGCCAAGATTGGCGGCCGAGGTGACCCCCTGGAAAGCTAAGCGGTCTGCTCTGTGGTTACCTTCGTCACCGGAGTGGCCCTTGACCTTTAGGATAGCGAGATCGACATGCTGTAGCGCGCGCGTCATATACGATCGGAGCTGTACTGTGAGCTCCGGGTGGGCTTGAGGTATAATGAGATCGTGACACAAATTGTAAACATATAAGGAGTCAGTGTAGAGGTCTATGGACATATTCGTAAACTTTTTGTGGTGTCGGCAGATGTAGTCTAGCGCCTCAATAACAGCCTGCAATTCACCCGAGTTATTGGAACCGATCGGAATAAAGGAAAGGTTCTGGCCTACCGGCCCATAGGAGTCAAACCAGACACAATTTTTTCGGAATGTGAAGGCCCAACCGGCAGGGTTGCCGGGGCCCACATGAAGTTGGTCGGGACATGAGCCATCAGTATAGAGCTGGAGCGCCCCAACATCCGGGGTGGTGCGCGGCGTTGGGGGGCTATAATCCTATATCAAGCCGAAACCAAACTAAACCCTACACCCAAAAGACCGCCGCAAACCCTAAACCCTCAACTCCAAGAACTCTAACTGCCAAGCCCAAGGCCCACTTGACGAGGGATGTTCCTCGGCGGCCAGGGGCTTCAGGACGACATCAGAGGGTTCTTCTGCCCTGGCTTAGGGTTTAGGGTTTAGGGTTTAGGGCTTAGGGCTTAGGGCTTAGGGCTTAGGGCTTAGGGTTTAGGGTTTAGGGTTTAGGGTTTAGGGTTTAGGGTTTAGGGTTTAGGGTTTAGGGTTTATAATGAGCCTATAGGTTTTTTGGGCTGTAGGCCCTTCTCAGGGGTCCTTCTGCGGTGCAAGTAGAGGCTTAGAGGTGTGGACGGGTCAGGGTTCTCTTAGAGGGATCTTACAAGATTTAGCTCCAACTGCAAACCAAAAAGCCCGAAACCTGGGCTAGATTGCGAGGGTTTAGGGTGAAACCCTAAGGTTAAAACCCCGCGACTCAGAATTTTGGGGTACAGTCGGGCGTGGGGGTTTCCCGGCCTTGCATCCAGGTGAAAATGAACCCCCCCCTCCTACGCATCCTAACGGAATCACCGTTTAGGGTTTAGGGGTGGGATGTTTCCCTTTGAACTAACAGTCCTTAATAGGGATTCTAGTATCCCTATTAAGGACTGCTAGTATAAGGGGGAACATTCCAAGTTGAGGGTTTACCATGGATCACCCCCTCAACCCTAAATAAACCTTGCAGCAGCTCTCAAGCGTCAAACCCGGAGGTTCAAAACCCTAAACTTGCCCTACAGGCCTACGTACCTAGCTTAGGGCTTACCTGGGACGCTACTATTTACCTACAGTTTTCAGGGATATACCTGCTGAATAGGGGGTACTTACTACTAAACTGTAGGGAAATAGGGCCACAGGTAGGCTTTAGCACATACCATTCACCTGGGAACCTGACCCCAGAAGTGCTGCGCGCTCCGAGCCCTAGACACCCCGCCCCCATAACCCGAAACCCAACACCCGACAAACAAAAAGCACCTACTCTAGACGGTCACCCCCAAGACCCCAAGATGCTCGAGCTACCGATTTTTGAGGGTTTAGGGGTTTAGGGTTTAGGGTTTAGGGTTTAGGGTTTAGGGTAAGCCCTAAACCCTAAACCCTAAACCCTAAGCCCTAAGCCCTAAGCCCTAAGCCCTTTGTCCGCAGTTGTTTGCAACGTCCGGGGGGCGTGTCGTAGCGCAGGGTGAAGTTCTTGCTGGGCAGAGCGATGCCGCGGCTCGTGCAGAGTTCCTCTTTAGGATGGTTTGGGGTTTAGGGTTTAGGGTTTAGGGTTCAGGGTTCAGGTTTCAGGGTTTAGGGTTTTTGATGTGGCGAGGGGTTGATTCAGCGGATGGGCTTATAGGGCTTACGTTCTTAAGCTTTGGCTTCCCGGGAATTTTGCCCAGGGGCCAGAGTATCTGCTCAACACGCAGCGCGAGCTCTGGATTGAGAATTTGGGAATCCTAGGGGGACTTTAGAGTATCCATGGTTCGGGTGATACAGCTCCTGTATCACGTCGGTTCCATGTTCAGCCAACCCCGGCCCCGAGGCGGGCTCAATATCACCAAATACACACTCAACCCTAAACCCTAAACCCTAAGCCCGATAAGCATGCTACCCTGCAATCATGCAAACTCACCCTGAACGCAGGGAGGTCAACTTCGGCCATCGGATGTCTGTCCAGCATGCCTAAGATCAGCCCAAACACCCCAACCCGTGAACCCATAACCACATATAACCACAATTCCTAGACCCTAAACCCTAGAACCACTACAACCCCAAAACCCCAAAGCCTGAATCAAAACCCACCCCAAACCCAGCCAAGCACAAACTTAAGCCTCAACCACAAACCGTTCAGAACCCCTAAGCCCTATAAACCCTAAACCCTGAAACCCAAACCCTAAACAAAGCCCAAACCCTAAGCCCCAAACCCTAAACCCGCAAACCCTAAACCCCAAGCCCTGTATCCCAAGACATTCACCCTAAACCCCAGACCCTAAACCCCAAATCCCAAACCCCAAACCCTAAACACTGAACCCCAAACCCCACACCCAAAACCCCAAACCCCAAACCCTAAGCCCCAAACCCTAAACCCTAAACCCTAAATCCCAAACCCTAAACCACAAACCCCAAGCCCCAGATCCGAAACCCTAAACCCTAAACCCTAAACCCTAAACCCTAAACCCTAAACCCTAAACCCTAAACCCTAAACCCTAAACCTAAACCCCAAACCCTAAACCAGGGGTGCCTGGAAGCGCTTGCAGGTCGCCATGAGCAGGCGAGTGCCGCCATAATAGCCCTGAACCCCAGCACGCACGAAGTCAACCCAAGAGCCCCCTCATCTAAATCCTATGGGGGTTAGGGTTGAGGGTTGAGGGTTGAGGGTTGAGGGTTGAGGGTTGAGGGTTGAGGGTTGAGGGTTGAGGGTTGAGGGTTGAGGGTTGAGGGTTGAGGGTTGAGGTTTAGGATTTGGTCCACAACCGCTCAGTTTTAACTTCCTTAGGCCACCCCAAACCCTATTCAAGCCCCTGTTGAATGGCTACCTTGGGTAGTACCCCTAAACCCTAAACCCTGAGCTCCTAAACTCGAAACAGCCAAAGAAAGCGCCTGCCTCGCGAAAGCCGAAGTAGGGTGTAGGGTTTAGGGTTTAGGGGCCTGAACCGTGATGCCAACTCCCAAGCAGCTTGACAAACTACACAACTCACGAAGGCGCTGTCCCTGCATCCCCCAACATCCAGCGGCCCACGAGAGTTTAGGGTTTAGGTTTAGGTTTAGGGTTTAGGTTTAGGGTTTAGGGTTTAGGGTTTAGGGTTTAGGGTTTAGGGTTTAGGGTTTAGGGTTTAGGGTTTAGGGTTTAGGGTTTAGGGTTTAGGGTTTGACGCAGCTCACACTGCTCATCCTCCAGTTGCTCACGAAAAGCCTTGGCCTTCAAGCGAAGGCACCTCGTCCCGCCAAGCTCCACTGGGGGCCGTGAGCAGAGTCACACAACTAACGCGTTGTAGAGAAGTTTCCGGACCTGCACCTCCAGCAACTTTAGCTATGATTGGACCCGAAAGTGCAGCAAGGTACTGCCGTCTGTCGCGGAATGTAGTTCGCTGAACTTTCTGCACTAGAATGGCCCTTCATACCACCTGAAAAATCTAAGGGAAGCATCTCCCAGGGGCCTGCAGTGAGCATCAACCCTAAACCCCAAACCCTAAACCCTAAACCCTAAACACAGGGCTTAATTAGGGCCTAGGGATGCTGCATTTGTGAAGCTTGTCTTGCCTCAGTGGCGATTCTGGGGTTCTGCATTGCTGGGCCTGTCTTTGTTTGACAAATGTTTTCAGGGTTAAACCTAGGGTTTAGGGTTTAGGGTTTGGGGTTTGGTGTTTGGGGTTTGGGGTGTGGGGTTTGGGGTTTGGGGTTTAGGGTTTAGGGTTTATGTTTCAGGGCTAGTATTTCAGGGCTTGGGCGCTCTCATGTCGACAAAGGCAGCCCTTCGCCAGCCTCGCGGCGGCCGATAAAGTGGAGGTCCTAATGGAATTGGCAAGCGGGTCGATGCTTCGGGGCGTTTAGGGTTTAGGGTTTAGGGTTTAGGGTCTAGGGTTTAGGGTTTGGGACATAGGGTCCTAAACCCTACTTGGAAGCCCTTTTGACTTTGTGTGTAGGGTTAGTAAGGTGGGATATGGAGATTATCGTAGGGTTTCTGGGGGACACGAAGTAGACTTACTAAGTCAGTCAAAAGAGCTTCTAGGAAAGCCCTAAATCTTTCTAACCCCTTCAAGGCCCTATTGTTTGCCACGGCCACACTTCTGCGGAAGTAGCGACGAGACTTGCGAATCAAGCTTTCAGGCGATCGTGATCAAACCCTAGGCCCGAAACCCTAAACCCCCTGAACCCGGTGGGGTTTAGGGTTTAGGGTTGAGGGATTAAACCCGAAACCCTAAACCCTAAACCCTAAACCCTAAGCCCTAAGCCCTAAACCCTAAACCCTACACCCCCAAAAGGTGAAGGCTTGCGGTGCCAGCTCAGAACGCCCGCTGTATGTTCCAGTGAGACTTGAACCAACAATCCGAATGCGAAAGCCCTAAGCCAGGGTTGAGGGCTTCAGAGTTTAGGGATTTAGGGGTTCGGGTTTAGGGATTCAGGGATTTAGGGATTTAGGGATTTAGGGATTTAGGGATTTAAGGATTTAGGGATTTAGGGATTTAGGGATTTGGGGATTTAGGGACTTAGGGAGTTAAGGGCTTAGGTTTAGGTATGTTAGGGTTCAGGAATCTAGAGTTGAGGGTGTACAAGGGTGTGTGAGCGTTCAGTCCGAAGATCTGCAGGTAGTGCTGGAGCATCGCCCCGACTGCTGAAGCCGCAGCAACAAGGCTTCGGCGTAAGCTCCACCAGCAGCGGTTTTTTTGAGCTGGAGTAACCACACTGTGAGCAAACGCTTCTGTCCAAAATGACATTTAGGGTTTAGGGTTTAGGGTTTATGGTTTAGGGTTTCATGATGAAGTTGCCCACACGAGCAGGCTCGTTTCCGCCGACGTGGTAGGCACTGTGCCGGGTCCGGGTGGAATCCTCGCGCCTGCGCCTTCAGCCTTGCCCAGTCGGAGCCCAAGAACAGAAATCCTACACGGCCACTTCTCCTTAATCATCCCCTACCCTTAAACCCTTACACCCTTAAACCTTAAACCCTTAAACCCTTAAACCCTTACACCCTTAAACCCTTAAACCATGACACCCATAAACCCTTAAACCCGTACACCCCTAAAGCCTAAACCCTGCTAAGGCAGCTGCATCCATCTCATCAATGCCGAGAGCTGGGCTCGCAGTTTCTCCACCCTAAACCCTAACTTTCAAAAAGGAACGCTCCAGAACTTTTTTAGGGTGTCCTATATATACCCTTTAAGGGAGGATACAGGTATATATATATATATATATCCTTTAAGATTATATAGGTAGATAGACCCTTTAAGGGATTATGTGGGGTACCTCATTCCCCCCTACAGCTGCACTCAGCACCTTCTTCTCTGCGGTTACAGGCGAACCCTGCTTGTCAAGTACGTGAGCCGGTCTGTAAGAATGCTTGGAAGACCTTTTTGACTTAGGAAGTCGGGGTTAAGGGTTTAGGGTTTAGGGTTTAGGGTTTAGGTAACTTGCGTTACTCCGACGCCTACTCAAATCCACAAAGCCCTAAAGCCCTACAAGCCCTGCAGACCCTAAAACCCCAACCCCAAACCCTAAACCCCCAAAGAACAATGTGTATATATATATATATACATATGTATATGTATAATCAAAAACATAAGCCCTAGACCCTAAACCCTAAACCTGAAGTTTAAGCCCCATACAGCCGGGGCTCCGCTAGGCCGCTGAAGCTCGAGGGGTCGAAGAGCGGATGTGGAAGCAGCCTCAAGTTGATTTAGGGCTTAGGGGGTTAGGGTTTGGGGTTTAGGGTTTAGGGTTTGGGGTTTAGGGTTTGGGGTTTAGGGTTTAGGGTTTGGGGTTTAGGTAGGGTTTAGAGTTTAGGGTTTCGGGTTTAGGGGTTTAGGGTTTACCTGTCATGGATGCCGAGGATGATGATGTGCTGATGGTAGTTCTTGATCATCTTCATATCAAGAGACAAGTGTATACATAGATTGGGGAGGGGAGGGAAGGGGGGGCAAGTTGTTTGTGTTGGGGGAGCTCGGCGTTTCTTGCCCCCCCAAAAAGGGAGTCAGGCTTAGGGACTAGCTTTTCGGAAGTTGTTCTACGGTAGCAGAAGGGTTCTTGTTTCAAGGTTTGTGGGCTTTGGGTGTAGTTTGTGGGTTTTGGAGGGCTTTGGGTTCTTTCGTAATTGACCACATCCGTTTGTGTCGCTTTTGGCCGAGGTTTGGGCTGAGTTGGGGACTTCAACGGTTTAGGGCCTAGGAACCCCAAACCCCAAACCCAAAATTTTCAAACGCCAAACCCCAAACCCCCCAAACCCTAAGCCCTGAACCCTAAACCCGAAACCCTAACCCCGAAACCCTAAACCCTAGGCGAAGCTGTAAGCCCCTAAACCCTTGCGGTTTAGGGGTTATGCCTACGAAACATGAAAGCCCTAAGCCCGTAGGCCGTACATCCCGGAACTATCCCGTCAGGCAGCCGCAGCTGAGGAGACTCCCACATCTCCACGGAGGCCCAGAAGTTGCGAATCGTCACGGACAGCGTCTTGCAAGGGAAGGTTTTGGGGGGCACATGGACTGCGTAATCTATGAACTTCGGCGTTGAACCTGCAGTGCAAAGTCTTCAGTGTTTGACATTCAAAACCTCAAACCCTAAACCCCAAACCCTGGAATCAGCCCCAAAAGCTAAAACCCCAAGCCTTAAACCCTAATCCTGTAGCGCCGCACCTCAAACCGAAAACCTCAACCGGTTTAATTTAGAGGCTCCCTAGACCCCACCTGAACCCCTAAACCCCTCGTAATTAGACCATTTTCGGGTTCCGTAAACCCCAACCTGAACCGCCCTACAAGGAGGGTCCCCCTTACTATACTAAGTATAAGTTGAGGGACTTATAACCTAATTTAGGATCCTTATTCAGTTAGGGCCCTTATAACTCTACTTATAACCTGGGGGGCCCGTCCTTGTAAGGCCCTAAATCCCTATGAACCTTTGAGGACACCTTAAGCAGCCAAATTCCAAAGCCTCGGGATTCTTTCTGCCCTCCCCCCCCAATAGGCTTTGGGGTTTAGGGTTTAGGGTTTGGGGGTAAAGGTTTAGGGTTTGGGAAAAAAGCGCCTTGCCGTGGAAGCCGTCGCTTGGATTGCCCATGAGGCCCACCCGGGCATACCTGGCAACTGTGGGTAAGTAACTTTTTAAGGTTTAGGGTTTAGGGTTTGGGTTCCTAGACCCCAAGTATCCCCGAGTAAGAACGTTTTTAGTGTACCTTGACATTGATGGGAGGAGGGGGTAGCTTAAAGGCATCTTAGAGGTATCTAGAAGGCACTTAGGGGGTGGGGGAAGGGATATTTGGGGGGGGGGGGGGGGGGGGGGGGTGGGGGGGGGGGGGGAGGGAGGGGGGTTTGGTTGGGTTCAAGGGACTTAAATGGGATTGAAGGGTTCGGGCTGGGTGGTGGGGAGTCTCTGGGTTTAGGGTTTGGGGTTCTGGGTGGGTGTGCTCATGGCTGAACAGGTTTCGGTCTTTAGGATTTGGGGTTTTGGGATTAGGGTTTGGGTTTGCGGGCTTTCAGGCGGGGAGAGGGATGGGTCACTAAACCCTAAACCCTAAACCCTAAACCCTAAACCCTAAACCCTAAACCCTGAACCCTAAACCCTAAACCCTAAACCCTAAACCCTTACATTTTGGTCCGGGCTTAGGATCTTGAAAAGGTTTCAGGGATCGGGCTTTCTGCGTTTGAGGGGCGGGAGGCGGGGAGGATTAGGGTTTCTATCCCCTAAACCCTAAAACCCTAGTTGTGCTAATAATGGGCTTTGGGGCCTTTGACAATATGCCTGCTGCAACGGGCTTAATATAGGGGCCTGAATAGTTAGAGTAGGATTCTGCGGGGCACTCGAGTATAAGTATAAACCACAAGGGAATACTATTGCTGCTTTAACGGTCAGACTAATATTAATATTCAGACCGCCCATAAATTATAATATTAAATCCTGTAAAGAAGCCCTTAAAAGTACTTTATAATTATCCAGATCCCTAAGCCCTAAACCCTAAACCCTAAACAGTTTTCGAGTTTGGGGGAAAGATTGGGTTTCACGTCCCTCCTGCATGCTCAGAAGGGCACGTCTTGGTACGAATCCGGTCCGGACTTTTGCCGTCCTGGTTTAGGGTTTAGGGTTCAGGGTTTGGGGTTTGGGGTTTAAGGTTAAGGTTGTCGTCCGGCCAGGTGAAGCCAGTGTGAAGAGCTGGGGGGTGAGGGGTCGACGTGTTTGGTACAACTAACAACCCAAAGAAGGGGGCACCTAGACGTTCTCGTAGTACCCTAGCCATATAAAATAGCATGTTGCTGGTGCTCTTCTATGGGGGCTTACGACCACAATGACCCTAAAACTGAAGCCAATTGCGCGCTCAGGCTCCCTGCCGAACTCCCGAGGCCCCAAACCCTGCAAGCCTTCAACCCGCCTGTAGTCCCTAGACTCTACCAGCCCTAAGCCCGCATGAGCACTACGAAGACTCCACAAACCCCTGTGACCCCTCAACCCCATATGGCCCTTTGAGCTGGGATGTTCCCCCGTATATTAACAGTCTAAGGGATTGTAGTACCTAAACCCCAAACCCTAAACCCTGAACCTCCTATTGCATCTCTCTTAAGGCTGTTAGTATAAAAGGGAACAGCCCAACCTGAAAACCTCATGAGACCGAGGCTGCATCGTAACACAGACTCCCCCGCAAAGAAGTTGGCATAAGGTTTAAGGGTTTAGGGTTTAGGGTTTAGGGTTAGGGTTTAGGGTTTAGGGTTTAGGGTTTAGGATGTAGGGTTTGGGTTTAAGGTTTAGGGTTTAGGGTTTAGGGTTTAGGATGTAGGGTTTGGGGTTTGGGGTTCAGGGTTTAAACCTTACATCGAACAGGGCCCATCCGAAGTAAGGAGGTCCTCTACTCTACACCCTATGCCCTACACCCTATGCCCTAACCTCTCAGCGTCGCAAGCCCTAAACCCTAAACCCTACACCCTAATCCCAAAACCCTAAACCCTAATCCCTACACCCTAGGAGGGATTAGAGAGGTCTCAGGTGTCCGGTCCGTGCCCGCGCCCATCTTGATGAAGGTTTGGTCCAGCTGACCTCCGTTTTGGGCTTCAGGGTTAGAGGCCTCAAGGTCCTAAACCCCTAAACCCTAAACCCCAAACCCTCAACGTTTTGGGAACATGGATCCTTTGGCTTAGTAGTACAAGGGAAATGGGGTTTTAGGTTTTAGGGCTTAACCCCCCAAAACTAGTATTTCATGGAGTGTTAAGGAACATTGGCACCTGATACTCCCCGACATGCTAAGATAACTCCCCGGACTACATTACTGATCCTCCCAAGACTAAAATATCCTTCCTCAGAAGCGCAATAGAGGGATTATTGTCTCATATTAGGGTATAGGGTTGAGGGTTGAGGGTTTAGGTTTAGGGTTTAGGGTTTGCGGTTTGGTTTTTGGGGTTTGGGAAGGTCGGTCACCTCCAGACCGCAGAGGAAGGAGGGTGCAACCTTTGGACTTGAAGGGTGGCTTCTACATAGAGTTGAAGGCTCGGGGTTTAGGGGTCGGGGTTTAGGGTTTAGGGTTTAGCGTCTAGGGTCTAGGGTCTAGGGTTTAGTGTTTAGGGTTTAGGGAGCTCCGGTGGACCTACGCCGAACCCGATCCTGACGAACAAGTTCTGACATGGGGCGATACTCCTCAAAGCCCGTCGACGCCCCAATCAAGTGGAAAGCACCGGGCATTCGCATGCCTGGGAGCCATGAGGAGGTAGTTGGACACAGAAGGGTTTAGGGTTTAGGGTTTAGGGTTTCTATACCCTAAAAGGGCTCTTTATGAGGATTCTTGTGGGGATTGTGAAGCCGAAAAGCCCAGCCTGGGAGGAAGCAGTCGTTTTTTGTTGTTGTTTTTTGGGGGGGGGAGGGGGAGGGGGGGGGGGGAGGGTACCTGTTGGAAGGAAGGCTTGGGTAAACCTATGAATAGTGTATGTACTCCCTACTAAGCCCGAAACTCAATAACAAAGCGAACAAAACGACAGGTGTGCGTGTGTGTGTGAGAGAGAAAGTTAAGTTCATAGAAGAGAGCCTTGTACGGTGACGCTTTTTAAACATGCGGATTTTTAAATATCTAAACAGATATTTTATACTACCGTTTCGAGCGGCCCGCCAAGCCCAAACTCCGTTCCCCCTCCCCTACCCCTCCACCCCTCCGCCCCTCCACCCCTCCACCGCCCCTCGAGCCAGGTGAGTGGAGGTGGCTTGGAGGGATGGAGGGTGGAGAGACAAACCCTTGAGAGTTTCTGAGCTGGGGAGGTCGTGAGGCTGGACACACGTCCGGGCGGTCCGGGCAGTCACCATCCCAGAAGAACTCGCTAATGGCATGCGATGTCTATATGCCCTATATATCAGTCTATTTGAGCACTAATCTCAACACACAGCTGCATGTTC
Source organism: Symbiodinium natans (assembly GCA_905221605.1). NCBI lineage: Eukaryota > Dinophyceae > Suessiales > Symbiodiniaceae > Symbiodinium > Symbiodinium natans. The sequence goes on from CAJNDS010001768.1 coordinate 118,934, forward strand.
ACCAAGAGGGGCAGAGATTTTGTCAACGCATGTTCGACCAAAGAACAAGACAACCAGCCCACTCCGACGACTTCAAATCTTCGACGCAAGCTTGCCTGGGATTGGAAGTTCTTGCGTTGGCGCTTCACCTGCCACGTAAATTGCGAGGCGTTCCATCCAAGCTGCCCGTGACATATCCATTTTTGGAAGCAGTGAAACGCGGCGACTGGAACAAGAATGCGCAGCACAAGAGCAACAATCTGAAATTTTGCCAGCAATGTTCGTCGCGGTGTCCACGTGTGGTGGCACACCTGCGCAGAGCCTGGGAAATGACTGCCCAATAGACTCAGACTGAGAGCTGACCACTGTGATCTGCTGCATGTGTCATGTAGCGGATTCAGCAAAGGACTCTGGACAGTTCGCCTGCCACGTGAATTGTAAAGCGTTTCGGGGCGAGTCACCGTCTTCGTCGTCATCTTCCAACATAAACGCCCTACCAGGGCTATTGAGGCTATTGGCTATTGAGATCACAAACATGCAGCGTTAAATCATTTCTTGCGAGACTGACAGGTCACCTTTACCAAGACTCATTAGGGGCAGCAATCGAACATCCATCCGCAAAGGCTCTCGGGGCCAAGGCGACAATGTTGCAAACACCCCAACGCCGGCTCCATCATCACTGTCGTCTTCTTCGTCATCTGGTTCATTTCCGTTGCGCCATTCCAAGATCTCTTCTTCCAAGCATTGAAGAGCATCAGCGACCCTGTCAATGAGTCACTCACTGTGCAAAGGAGATCACGCGATGTTGGAATGCTTGACGTGTGCACCGCTCAGCCCCTGGCCTCGTCGTGTACTCCTCCACGATGAAGAGCTCTTTGATCCCAAACTGGCTTTGAAGAGCAGCTAGTTAAACAGCCACTGAGTACGGTACAGTAACTAACAGAAGGCAAACTATACATGTCGGCATCTGAACTGTGATGAGAAGGGCACCGCTGTCCCCAGCACATCCTTCCAGCCTGGGAGCGACAGCACAAAACAAGTTAGGCACATGGCTTTGAAGAGCAGCTAGTTAAACAGCCACGGAGTACTGGTACAGTAACTAACAGAAGGCAAACTGTACATGTCGGCATCTGAACTGTGCTGAGAAGGGCACCGCTGTCCGAGCACATCCTTCCAGCCTGGGAGCGACAGCACAAAACAAGTTAGGCACATGGCTTTGAAGAGCAGCTAGTTAAACAGCCACGGAGTACTGGTACAGTAACTAACAGAAGGCAAACTGTACATGTCGGCATCTGAACTGTGCTGAGAAGGGCACCGCTGTCCGAGCACATCCTTCCAGCCTGGGAGCGACAGCACAAAACAAGTTAGGCACATGGCTTTGAAGAGCAGCTAGTTAAACAGCCACGGAGTACTGGTACAGTAACTAACAGAAGGCAAACTATACATGTCGGCATCTGAACTGTGCTGAGAAGGGCACCGCTGTCCCCAGCACATCCTTCCAGCCTGGGAGCGACAGTACAAAACAAGTTCGGCACATGAACACGGCATCTCAGGAAGCAGTGGTAAATGGGTAATGGTACTACCTTCTGCACGGACATGGCGTTTTTCCATGCTCTAGGCTGAGCAATGCTGTAGGGTGAGGCTTTGTGCTGCCACCTTTGTCTTGAGCCTTCATTCTATGCCCAGGCTACAGACTTGGCAATTGCAGTCAAGTAGTACTTAGGCTGTTAGGCTGATGACAAAGTCTTGGTGCTCTTACAGCAGAAGTTGCAATTTTCGGACAATTGAGATGTACTGCCATGGGCTACAGGTAGGTTTCTGTCTATAAGAGTCGAAACTATACTGGCTTTTGGCCAAATGAATGGCAGCAGCAACGGCCCTCTGTACATAAATTTGCTCTGTGCACGGTGGCTGGCAGGCCTCCAAAAGCCATTGCAAATGCTGTATACACTGTAGTAGTGTACATTATTTTAACCGTTAACCGTTACCAATACTAAGTCACTAAGTACTAAATCCAAGTAATAGCCAAAGCTGCTGGGCAATCTGAATTACCAGAGTTACAATTGCAGTCTGGCTCTGAGGTTGCAGGCCTACCCAGACACATAGGTGGAAATGTAGCGCTTGAATCAATGATTGAAGTGCCTATCCTGGCTCTGGACTTTGAGCTTATTTTGTACCCCTGAGGGATGTCAGGACTTGCATGCCGACCTGAAACTTTAGCTCTGACGTTTGCCTGCCAACCACTCAACTTTCTTGGCTGCTTCTTGGGCTTTGTGGGCTCCTTGGCCACCCCTCAATGACAGGCTGACAGGGGCACTGCCGTTCATAAAAGGAATCGCAGGCCTGGGGCTTTGAGTCTGAGACCATCATAATCGGGGGCAAGGTGGTGCCAACAAGGGCCGGGAACACCTGTGTGACTCTCAGTGAGAGGACCCCTTTAATCTCAAACCATCGTTTCTTCGCCAGTAGTCCTGCCGAACCAGAATGTTAAAGATGTCCAACTTGTAACGGCCTCGCGTCAATGTCGCTGGACACGGGGCCTTCACCGGCAGCTGAAGCTGCTCATCCTCGCCTTCCCACTCCCCAGTGGCGATCTCCATCGACACTTGAAGCACCTTCTTCATTCGATTTGCCGCGCGCAGATGGATGTTTCTTAGTGTCCAGCGTCCACTGCGCTGCGCACTCCCTAGAGAACCCCAATGTACGACAGTTTAAGATTTAAGACGACCCGACTCGACCCGACCCACCGACCCACGGCCGGAGGCCTCTCTTGCACTCTCGCTCTGACGCAAACAAGGAAAAGTGTCTGCCAAGTGGCAAGGTCATGAACTTGTACAGCTGTGAAAGTGCAAACGCAGGCCGACCACGACCGCCCGTGACACAGGGCACCAACCCATTCGCGGAGCGCCTTCTTTGACTTCTCTGTGGCTGTTGCTGCGCATCGCAGAGTGCGAGAGCAGAGCCAGACTCTGAAGTGTAAGCATGGCTTGCCTGGCAAATGTCAACACCCCACCCACTGCGTAGCAGAATCAAGACCGAAACTGAAACTTACCGAACGGACCGAATCTGAGTTCTGATTACAATGGACCATGGACAATGACAATGAGTCGATCAGTGAACAAAAGCCAAGACGCCACCGATAGCCATTGCAGCAATTGAACGACGCTCCTGAAAGCAGTCACCTCATGACATTGATAGACTCATTTTGACTCGTGTCGCGTGACTGATTGAACGACAAAGGAGTCAACTCAGATCCAAACTTAATCCAAATGACTCAGACTCAGACTCGGATTGCAAACTGAATAATTGAGTTGAAAAATCCGAACTCAAATAGTCTGAGTCTGAGTCTGAGTCTAGTTTAAGTCTACGTCTAAGTCTAAGTCAGGCCGTGCAACTTCATGGCCAGATCCATGCTGCAAAATTGTGTGTGTGCACTCCATCAGCACGTGATGGGCTGCAGCAGCCTTCGCGACCACATCTGTCACGTAGGAGGGGCGAAACATCAGTTGCGCCTGATCAAGGTGGCGGGCTCAGCTGGGTACTGGGTAGTGAGACTATGGGCTATGGGCTATGGGGTGGCTTCTTTAGACTCCTGCCTGCGCCTGTTACCTGTTCACCCTTTCAACTACATTCTAGAAACTTATAAACTCGCACAGACCACAAACCGAGCCTCCCAAACCACAAACCCCTGGCCCCTGCATCCCCTCGCACGCCCCCCGTTAAGCGCTGTTCAACAGGCTAAACCCCTCCCACCCCCCCGTTAAGCACGCTTCAACAGCACGCTTAACCCCTGACACTTCAACAGCGTGTTTAACCAGCCCCCCAATAAGCAGAGCAACATATGTTGCTTTACCTCCCTAGGAAGCCTTAGCAATCAAGCCACGCGCAACCTCACCCAGCAAAACCCAACCCTAAATCCCTAGGCCCTGAGGACCCCAAGCAATCTTGGACAGCTTCCCGCGCTATGATACTATACCCCCCCCGGCCCCCGGCCCTCCCCCCCCCATCGAGTGGCTAGTGTGCTCTTAGCAAGCACTCACAGCACGGCCTCAGTACCCAACGCCTACCGAGCGTGTAGCGAGCGCTTAGCGAGTGCTTAGCAAGCGCTTAGCAAGAAGTGCACTAGAAGTCTCCCGACTCAGGAAAGCAAGCATCCATGCTCACTGAGAGCTTTGTGGGGGGGAGGGGGGTATAGGAGGGGGGGGGAGGGGGTAAGCTGTCCATGAAGCAATCAATCACGCCACGCAACACCCGTTAAAAACCCTAAGACCTAATAACCGAAAACTTACCAGAGCCTAAGCAAACTATGCAAGTTTAGGGTTTAGGCTTTTAGGGATTTAGGACAGTACTAGTTTAGGTTTTGTTGCGGGTTTAGTGTTTAGGGTTTATTCAGCCACTGGCCTCGGCCAGGACCGCGACCGCGAGCATCCGTCAACTGTGTCACTCCCCTCCCACCCGCAAACATGCCAGGATCAAAAATCCTTTAACAAGAACCAAGTCATGCGAACACAGCCAGCCGCCAGCCTGCGTCGGTGTTGCCACCCACCGCCAACCGAAGGAGGCGCCTGAACCAAGTCGTCTTAGGGTCTTAGGGTGTAAGGGTTGGGTTGGGCCGGGTTGGGGTTCGGGCCTCGCCTACACCGAGGACCTAAACCCAAAAGGCCAAAACTAGCCGGACCTAAACTGACTGCAAGCAGGGCTGAAGCGGCTGAAGGCTGAGAGAGGCTGAGAGTTTTAAACACGTGAGTGTTTGGCTGGGGCTGGCTGTGGCTTGGATTGTGATCATTCAGGAATTCAGGATCGGATCGGGATTGAGTTTCTTAGCTTCGCTCATTTTCACCAACCGCCTCACGCATCATTGGGGGGGCAGAGTCCTTTTCAACTCTCCCCACATGGTCAGACTCTGCCTCTGACCAGCGCCGGATGGCCCTGAAATGGCAACAAAATTGGCGCAGGCACTCCGGATGGCTTGCACATCCTTCAGCCGATGCTTTACAGCACTGCTGTCGCCACCGCGCTTTTGGTCGCCCCAAGTCACAACAGAACCATCGCTCTTTATGGCTGCAAAAGCACTCTCGGTGCTGGCGATAGCAACAACATCCACAAGTTCACCTTGCACATAGCTGCTGTCGCCGTCATCCTCGTGCCTGCCCCATGTCACAACAGAACCGTCTCCACGAATTGCAGCAAACGCCAGAGATGAGGCAACAATCTGCTGCACGTTGCGAAGCTCATCTTGCACAGCACTGCTGTCACCGCCGCACTCTGGATCGCCCCAGGTGTTCACAGACCCATCGTCCAGAATTGCCGCAAAAGCTGAGCCACAGCTGGCGATGCTGACGACTGCGGCACGGCCGGTGAATGCTGCCGCCGGGACCTCCCCGCCGTAATCCTTACGACCCCATGCCACAACAGACCCATCGCCCTTGATAGCAGCAAAAGCATAAAACGAAGCTTGGAGAGCTGTCATATTTGACACATCAACCTTCGAGGCAACGCCACTTTGCACTGACTGCTGCATCAAAGAAGACAGGACCTTTCCCTGCACTCGCTTGTTCAATGTATTGTCAAGTACCAGCTCAGCATGCGGCCAACGTTTCTCAGGTCAGTCCAAAGCGTTTGGCTGCCTCTTACATCAAATCCTTACAAGCCATGCCTTTTCAAGACAGGTGCATCCACGCATGAGGCTGCAGCTGCCAGCGCACAATCGCAGACCGAGGATGAAGAAGATGCGCAAGGATCCTCAGGCATTTCGGTCAAACGCAGGTCAGCCCAGAGCGTTTCCTAGGGCTCCGAAGTTCTCCGGTCAAAAGGGCTCCGAAGAACTCCTTCAAGTACTCGCCGTTCTCCAACGCCCCTTGCTGCCGCCATCGTCTCCGCACGGCAAGCAGAACGACAAACTCGGCGCTCAATTTAGCACAAATTCACAATAGTGGTTGATGTTGTAGTTCCAGTGGTGTTCTTATCAACGAGGTCCGAAAGCGAACCTGGCAAGAACCACCCATGAACGGTGAGACAGAAGGAGACTAATTTAGACAAGGGCTCCAGCTCTTGCGCTCCGACCTGTTGCGGAAGTCACCGTCGCGCCTGCAGGGTCAAGACAGCTCCAAACGGTGCAACTCTACAAAAACAAACACTTCAACCCCCGAGCCTGAGCGGCATGGTGCATCTGCTGGCGCTACTTCTTTCGAGCCTAAAACCGTCATGCGGATATATTACTTACGAGCAAGTTTTGCCCGGCTATAATTATTCTAAACATTCCTCGCGTCCAGGGGGCACGCAACGCGGAAAGATGTGGAAAGTCTCAGGGAACAAAAGCCAGGAGAGGTGGAAGCGGTGGAGGGGTCCTGGCGGTGGCGGGGGTCCTGGCCGGAGGGGTGGAGGGGTGGTGGGGTGGTGGAGGGGTGTGGAGGGGTGTGAAGGGGTGTGAAGGGGTGTGAAGGGGTGTGGAGGGGTGGAGGGGTGGAGGGGTGGAGGGGTTGGAGGGGTGGAGGGGTGGAGGGGTGGAGGGGTGGAGGGGTGGAGGGGTGGAGGGGTGGAGCTGGAGGGCTGGAGGGTGGAGGGCAGTGGAGCAGTGGAGGGGTGCAGGCAACTGTCTTTTAAATACACAAGTTAAACAGCACTTTTATACTACCTCCGTGGCTCCGGGGGCCTGGCCGCCCTCCACTTATTTAAAAAACTACACCGTATCAGTAAGTTTAGGGCTTGAGGCCATTTCGGGTTTATAGGGTTTAGTTGGTACCTATTATAAGGCCTACGCTCGCAGGGAATACTTAGGCTTGTGCCTTTGGGACCTTATGCGAGTAAATTCTAAACACCCCGCCCCCAACCATCACCTGAAGGACACACAAACACCCTAAACTCTAAACCCTAAACCCTAAAGCCTGAATCCTGAACCCTAAACCCTGAACCCTGAACCCAACAACACAATGGAGCATAACTCCTGATCAAACAAAGCCTGATCCCTAAGCCCTACAGCCCTGCGGATGACAACAGGGAGCATGCCCTCCTTAACGTCACGCCCGTCCTTGAGCCTTGAGACCCCAAGAACCTGTACGTTTTGGTTTAGGGTGTCTGGTTTCGGGTTTAGGGTTTCGAGTGGTTTAGGGTTCCGAAACCCGAAACCCACAGGGTCGTCAAAACCTGGAGGGATCCGGCCCAGGTGCCCCAGAAGGGGAGCTTGAGGTCACCAATGGCCTTTCGTGGGCGTTGATAGGATCTAGGGACTAAGGTAAAACCCTAAACCCTAAACCCTAAAACCCTCACAGCCTAAACCCTAAACACTAAACCGCAGACCCTACGGGAATTTTTGGGTTTAGGCCTGGTAGGGTTTCGGAGGGGTTGAGGGGTTTCTATGGGAGCTTGAGGGGCTTTGTTTCGGAGCGCAAGGGGGCTGCCGTAGCGCTCTAGGGGTTTAGGGGGGGTTCGTATCAGGCGTTGGGGGGACTGGGTAGGGGCACCCATGAGTAAAGAGAGTCCCACGTTCAGGATTCGGGTCTTGGGCTTCCTTGCCTCACAACTGCTCACATGAACAAACCCCACAAGCCCAGGGAGGACTCCGGGGGTTCTCGGTGGGCATCCTGCCCTGGGGTTTTGGGTTTAGGGTTTAGGGTTTAGGGTTTAGGGTATAGTACTGGGTTTGGGGTTTAGGGTTTGGGGTTTAGGGTTTGGGGTATAGGGCATAGGGTTTAGGGATGCCAATCCTGAACACTACCTCCGAAGCCCCAGACGTCTGAACCACCGGGCCGCTACACCCCAACACCCCTAAACCCCAGAACCCTTTAAGCGCTTTAGGGTTTAGGGTGTACTTCTTGGGGTTCAGGTGCATCGTCTTGTTTAGGGTCTAGGGTTTGCTTTTTAGGGTTTAGGGTGTTTTGGGGGGTTTATAAAGGTTTAGGGTATATCCCAATTCCCTATCATTCCCTCATGGTCCCCCAGCGTGCTGCACGAACCGCCCGAAGCTGAATCCGCCTTTCTCCTTGAGGGGTTGGAAGTCTGGGCTTTTGTTGGGGTTTACGGTTTAGCTTTTCTGGCGCTCGTTTCGGGCTTATAGGCTTGAAGGTTTAGGGACTTGCACCGAGAGTAGCCCTGCAACTGAACAGATGACTGCATACCCCATAGATTAACCTTAGATTCCTCTAAGAATCGGCTTCCCCAAAGCAATCACCGAGAGTTTCTGGTCCCCATACCGTCTTACCTTTCTTGGAGACTAAGTGACCCTTGGATTTGTTGAGGACTAAACTCACCCCCAAAATGGTCTAAGGTTTAGCGTTGCATCACCAGGGAAGATGTTCCCAACCAAAACCCAAAAACACAAACCCTAAACCCTAAACCCTAAACCCGAAACCCTAAACCCTAAACCCTAAACCCTAAACCCCAGTTACCTGCAGCCTCCACCGGCCTCTTCACCGTAAACTCCTCGAACCCGAAGGCTCCAAAATCCTTAAACGCCCCCCTGAACCCCGTAAACGCATCAACCCCATAGCCTTACACCCTGTAGACCCAAAACCCGCACATAACCCTATAAGCCCTTGGCTGCTGAGTTCATAAGCCCCCAAAAAGTGCACACTTTCAGTTCTATAGGGGATTATGGTATCCCAAAACGTGTAAAGTGTACTCACTCAGCAGCTGAGACCCCGATAGAGCCCCAGAAACCCCGAGACCCCGAAAAAATCTCAACCCCAGGATCCGTAAACCCTAGACCCCTAAAGCCAAAAAGACCCGAAACCCCTAAACCCTAAACCCGAAAGCCCTAAACCCTAAACCCTAAACCCTAAACCCGAAACCCCGGGCTCCGTCACGTTCGTGAGCGAAGAAGAGCGCAAGAGAAGCCCTGAATTGAACTCTGGGATTCGCCTGGGCGACGCGTGGGGGTTTTCAAAAGGGAAGGGGTTTAGGGTTTAGGGTTAGGGTTTAGGGTTTAGGGTTTAGGGTGTAGGGTGTAGGGTTTAGGGTTTAGGGCTTAGGGCTTAGGGTTTAGCATCTCATGAAAAGCTGCAGGCGGGGTGCTTTAGGGTTTGGGGCCCTAGGGTAGGGAGCCTAAGGTCTATGGTTTGAGTGAACTTTATGTTTTCATAATGTTATGAGATTCTGTATCCTAAACCCTAAGCCCTAAACCATGTGTCTCCGAGGCCTGGATGTTCGACTCGTATACAGTGACTGTACCTGGAGGCTCTAATGTAGCTTCCTCTTCGGTTTTTGGGTTTAGGGTTTAGTTCTAGGGGATTCTAGTTCTAGTATACCACCCCACAAAAGGTACTACATAGGAGCCTGTATAGCCTGAGAGGTGGCCTGAAGAGTCACGTGCGCGCCGACATAGGCATGCCGCGATCAGACAGGCGGCGGTCGAACCAACGTAGCGCCTTGGGCTCTGCGTATGGTCGTGGCCCAGCCGTAGAACACTGGCAAGTGCTTTCTTCCTTCAGAAAGGATGCACCAGTATGCGTAAGCCAGTGGAAGACTTGAAAGTGAAGACATCTCGGCGCAGCACGGTTGCGACCACGCCCAGTGGTCAGGCAGTAAGCCCTCAACCCTAAAACCCTAAACCGTACTTGTCGGGGTTTACATAAGGCCGCAGGGAGCGGTGTGGGGGCGGTAAAGGGACCCTTATACACCCTTGAATACCCTGCAAAACTTCTTTACCCTATAAACCCCAAGGGCCCACACTTCAGAACCCTTTAAAGAAGATAAGGGACCGAATTAGGGGACAATGTAGCTTCCCTTAGACACCCAGGGCTCAAGAAAGGGCTAACTCAGGGCGACTTGGGCCGACTTTGAAGGCACAATCCTTCGCACCCAAACCAAAACTCCTCCCAAAGCCCTAAATCCCGATAAACCCCATATAACCCCATCATCATCATGGAATCCCTGAACCCTTAACCCTAAATCCCTATAAACCCTATAAACCCGAGAAAGGCCATATAAAAACCCTATGACAACACTGTAAACCCTATTAACCCTATAAACCCTGTAAGCAAAACAAACCCAAAAAAACCTGTAAACCCTACAAACCCTGTAAACACTACAAACCCTAAATCCTATAAACCCTATAAACCCTATAAACCTTGTAAACCCTCTAGACCCTGTAAACCCTATAACACCCCGTAAACCCTATCAACCATGTAAACCCTATAAACACTACAAACCAAAAACCCTCCAAACCCTACAAACAAACCCGAAAACCCGAACCCTGAAGCCCAAACACCCTAAAGCCTTAAAACCCTAAACCATGAAACCACGAAACCCTAAAAACCTACACCTAACCCTAAAACCCTAAAACCCTAAACCCTAACCCTAAACCCCAAAACCCCTCGACCCTAAACCCTAAAACCTTAACCCCAAACCCTAAAGCCTAGCCCTAAACCGTAAACCCTAACCCCTAAAACCCTGAACCCTAGCCCTAAAACCTAAACCCTAAACCCTATAAACCCTAAACCCTAAACCCTGAACCCTGAACCCTGAACCCTCAAGCCAAGACTTCACTGAGGTGCTTCCATGCCTGAGGCTCCAGGATGTAGAACAAGGGCGACACCTCGTGGCGCAAGGCTTCGAAGACACGAGAGGGTTTAGGGTTTAGGGTTTAGGGTTTAGGGTTTAGGGTTTAGGGTTTAGGGTTTAGGGTTTAGGGATTGGGGTTTAAGGCTTAGGTTTTAGGGTTTAGGGTTTCGGGGGGGCCGGGGGGGCCGGGGGGGGGGGGGGGGGGGTTGGGTTTAGGCTGTAGGAGTTTAGGGGTTGAGGGTTTATAGGTTTGGAGGTTTAGGGTGTTTGGGGGGTTTACTGGTTAGGGGGGGGGGGGGGTTCTGGAGTCGGGGGGTTTGGGGTTCAGGGATAATCCTCAAGCAAAGTGTGGCGGGGAGGGGGGGGTGGGGGGGGGAGGGGTGCGGGGGGTTAGGTTTAGGTGCTTACAGGGTTGGGAGGTTTGGAGATATCGGGATTCTCTTAGTCGAACTTAAGCAATAGTGTCTGAGACAAAGTCAGTGTTGAGAATAGGGGGAATGGAAGGGGTGGGGTGCATAAAGGATGTGGCCTTCAGCCCTAAAACCTACTAAACCCTAAACCCTAAACCCTAAACCCTAAACCCTAAACCCTAAACCCCAAACCCTAAACCCTAAACCCAAGGGGGCTTAGAGGGCCCAGAGGGCTTAGAGGGCTTCTAAGTTTAGGCTTCGCAGGCCGGGAGAAATGGCAGACTCTCTGCTGCTGCCTTGCTCTATTTGAAGCCGGTTCTGAACCAAACATCACTGTACTTAGGGTTTAGGGTTTAGGGTTTAGGGTTTAGGGTTTGGGGTTTGGGGTTTAGGGTTTAGGATAACTGTACTTATAACCCACTTATTAGCCCCTTACGTGCCCTAATGGCTATAAGTACAGTTGTAAGTACAGTTACACTTGGTTAAGAAGCACCGTGACAGGTTGTCGGACCGTGCTGCGGCCGCCAAACCCGAGCCCGTAACTCTAAACTTTCTAGACTCCTATACCCTAGGTTGCCCAGTAACCTAGGGATGAAAAAGGGTGCCCTTTTTTGCTTAAAGGGGTTTATAAGGGAACCTAAACCTACCAAAAAGGGAATAAGGGTACTACTGGGCATCCTAGTACAAGAGCGTGCTCTGGACGTCACACATATTCCGCAGTCACCGCGAGGCGGCGATCGCATGATGGCCCCATATCATCCACAAACTGCCTAAGATTCGAAGGGGTTTAGGGTTTAGGGTTTAGGGCAAAGCACGCAAAGCCCTAACGCTCCAAGTCTCCATGTCCCACTCTGGAGAACACTTCGACTTAGACACCAACAGCTGGCTACATGGGGGGGTTTACCAAACATTTGGGACCGCGCGTCTATATTGACTCACCCTAGATACCCATATTATGGGTGCATGCCTAAACCCTATAAACCCAAAAAATGCCCTAAACCCTAAACTGCCCTAAACCCCCTGAGCCCCTCAAAACCCCTAAACCCTCAAACCCACATGGATCCCCGAAACCCCGACTCCGAAGCGCCTAACCCCATAAACCCTAAACCCTGAACTGAAACCCTGAACCCCCTAAACCCTAAACCCTAAACCCTAAACCCTAAACCCTAAACCCTAAACCCTAAACCCTAAACCTAAACCCTAAACCCTAAACCCTAAACCCTAAACCCTCCCAAGCCCCGACCCCTGAGCTGCGGGCGAACGGAAAATCGGAGCCGCGGCTCCCAGCAGCGGGCTTCTCGACGAAGGTCACGACCTGCACTTGGTTTAGGGTTTAGGGTTTAGGGTTTAGGGTGTAGGGTGTAGGGTGTAGGGTTTAGGGTTTACCTGGGTCGCCGAACCCGTGGTTTGTTCTTGGTTGTGTTGGATCCGCACGTAGCTGAAGGACATGGGCCTTGTTGCCCAACTCACGCCCATCAATCCTTAAAAGTCCCATAAGCGAGGCAATACTCACGCCCGTTATTGTCAACCTCCTCACCCACGCCTTGGGGATCACTCGAAAGCCTTTACCCTATAAACCCCTAATTCAAGGGTGTACTTGGTCGGTCCAGCAGTAGCCTTTAAGCGCTTCGGATTTTAGGGTCTGGGCGGTTAAACAGGCCTTGTTTTGGGCTTAGGCAACCTTCAAACTTATAAACTCTGCGGTGCTAAGCCCTAAGCCCTAAACCCCTAAACCCTACACCCCTAAATCCTACAAAACCTGAACAGGTATATAGCCCAACCATACTAAACCCTAAACCCTCAACCCCAAACCCTAAGCCCTCAACCCTAACCCCCCAAGGTCCAGCCTTGCTGGTCTGAACATCAACCTCGCACATGCCCCGCTCCGACGGGTTGTCCACGTCCCTGCGCCTCGAAACTGCGAATGGACTCCCCTTGCGGTTTGAGCTTAAGATAGCCAACTTTGAAGAGCTTATGCATTGCAACGGCTTCCCAGACCCAAGAGTAAGCTAGGAATCAAAATCGGAATCAAAAGGGTACGCTTTTTTTGGTTCAAAGGGGAACCTAAACCCTTCACCAAGGGAATAAGGGCCTACTCCGGGTCCTGGGAATGAACTCCCCTTGCGGTTTTGAGCTCAGGGCCTAGGATGCACTCTGGTGACCCTAAACCCCAAACCCCAAACCCTAAACCCCAAACCCCAAACCCTAAATCTTGAACCCGGGGAGTCCCATGAATTCGAGGGCTTGAAGATACGTCTGCTTTTTGTTGGGTTCAGGGTTTAGGGTTCAGGGTTTACGGTGCAGGGTTTGAGGTGGAGGGTTTAGTGTTTAGGGAGGGGAAATTGAGGGGGAAAACCATGAAACCGTTAACCCTAATTCAAGGGCATACTCTGTGGGGTCTGGAAGTAGGGTTTTGGGGTTTCGGGTTTGACCATGGCTTACGCTTCACCGCTAAGGCCGGGGTTGAGGCAACAAGGTTTAGGGACATCTACCACCATGGGGCTGGTTCTCGTAGGTTTAAGATGAGACGGTACCGGTGCTTCGAAAAACCCATATCAAAAACCTTAAACGCCAAGCACGGGGCGCCCGGCGCTTGAACACTGAACGCACCCTTAACCCCTAAAACTGCTGCGTTTAGGGTTTAGGGTTAAGGGTTTAGGGTTTAGGGTTTAGGGTTTAGGGTTTAGGGTTTAGAGAACAATTCTTGGGCCTTGCTGTAGAAGGTGTTGGGGTGATTTGGGGTTTGGGGTTTAGGGCAGGACGCCCTGGCTTACCCCCCAACTCCGTGAACCCCAACAGATGGAGTTTGGGGCTTGCAGGGTTTAGAGTTTAGGGTTTAGGGTTCAGGGTTTAGGGTTGCGGGATTCGGGTTGCAAGGTTAGGTTTGGGGGGAGGGGGCGGGGGGGGGGGGGGACGGAACCCTAAGCCTTATACCTTCAACCCTGAACTACACGCTTTTAGGGTTTAGGGTTTAGGGTTTAGGGTTTAGGGTTTCAGTCTTAGGCACCTGTGCCCTCCGGAAGGCACCCTGCGAGCTGAACACGGGGCTTTTACTTTGGACCCTCAAGGTGGTGGTTTTGGAGTTTGGGGTTTGGGGTTTAGGGTTTAGGGTTTGGGGTTCAGGGTTTAGGGTATCATCTGGTGGCTTAAGGGACAAAGAAGGAGTATGTTAAGGGGGAATTCTAAAACCCGAAACTCCCAACCCCCAAACCCACACCGGCCACTCTGCAGCCATTGTGGCCCATAGTAGAGCATCAGAGAGCCACCCTTGTAGAAGTGGAAGTCTAAAATCCTCCATTTCTTTTGTTGCCCAGAGTTTAGGGTTAAGGGTTTAAGGGTTTAAGGGTTTAGTTTAGAGGTTCAGGGTTTAGGGTTTGTGCGGGTTGTAGGGGGCTTTGGGGAGCATCGCACAGAACCCGAGAGCGCCTGACACACACGGAGTCACGGAATCTAGCGAACAATGGCAGGATGCCATGTGGGCCCCAAACCCTAAACCCTAAACCCTAAACCCTAAACCCTAAACCCTAAACCCTAAACCCTAAACTCAACAGCCTAAAGCCTGAACTGAAATCTCAAGATGCAAGGCCGCAACTTGACTGTGAGCCCACCTACGACAAAAGGCATGAGTACCTAGACTCAAGGGTAACCTAAGGGTCCATGTACCCGGGTTTAGGGTTTGGGGTTTAGGGTTTAGGGTTTAGGGTTTAGGGTTTAGGGTTTAGGGTTTAGGGTTTAGGGCTACAATTAACCCTCACGGTCCATGTACCTGAATAGGGAGTACTTGGTCGTAATAAAGTGCTGCCTATATAGGGACTTTGGGGCCCAAGTATGCAATCATGCGGTACATGGTGCAGGGGTATCCTAGGTTTCAGAAGGGTACTCTTTTTTTGTTTCAAGGGGCTTTTTCGGGACCCTAAACCCTAAAAAAGGGCCTACTCCGGGACCTGGGTACAGTGCACTAAAAGACTGTTGATGTGTGTGTGGGTGCTCCAAATTCGAAACCCCGATCTTCTGCCTGTCCTCTGCAAGTCAAAATCCTTGAAAAACAGCGTGTCGCCGGCGAAGACGATGACATCCCGACCTATTCTAATCGCTTTGTAACGAGGCTGTACAGTACCTGAAGCCCAAACCCAAAACCCTAAAACTCTAAGATCCTAAAACCCTAGAATCCTTAACCCTACACCCAAAACCAAAAAGCCCAAACCCTAAGCCCAAGACACTCCAACCTTCGGGAAGGTGGAGCTTTTTGGTCGCAGCCCAACGGACTTAACCTCCACACCCAAAGGCTTGAACCCTGAACCCTAAACCCTCAACCCTAAACCCTAAACCCTAGCCCTAAACCCTAAACTCTAAACACTAATCCGTTTTGGGTCTGAAGCCCCCTTCTTTCTCACATCTCCCATCCTCGGACAGAGTGGGAAGAGGAGGAGGTTTCCACATGTCGTTCTGGCTTGGGCTCTGGGTCTTCATTAGGGTTTCGGGTTGAGGGTTTTGGATTGATGGTTTAGGGTTTAGGGTTGGCTTGGGCTCTTGGTCTTCAGTGATTAGGGTTTCGGGTTGAGGGTTTAGGGTCGATGGTTTAGGGTCCAGGGTTGAGGGTTTCAGGCCCTGGGTGTTCACTTGGAAGCTCTTTTGACTCAGTAAGTCAGTACGTCTACCTAGTACCCGCAAGACAGACCCCTTTGTCGTCCAGCAACTTCTTTCTCCTGCTTTTGCTACTTCAACCTGCTTTTGCGCCACTTCAACCCTGAACCCTAAACCCTAAACCCTGAACCCTAAGCCCTAAGCCCTAAGCCCTAAGCCCTAAGCCCTAAACCCTAAACCCTAAACTTCACTCTGAACTCAGGGTTTCGAGCCAAGGTCTGATCTGAGGTCGATGCTTTCGATGGCGCCCAGCACCCTTGGCTGGGTGACCCCTAATCCCTAAACCCTAAACCCTAAGCCCTAAACCCTAAACCCTAGCCTGCACCCACCCTGCACCCTGCACCCCAAGCCGCAGCTCCGGTAGTGTATCCCTAAACCCTAAACCCCAAGCCCCTGAACCCTAAACCCTATGATGAACCAGTACCCCAGTACCACAGCACAGGCTTGACTATTAAAAAGAAAACACGGCCACATCACAAGTAGCTATGAAGAGATTCTGCCTTGCAATGGTTTCCTAGACCCAATTGAGTAACCTAGGAAGAAAACAGGGTGCCCCCTGTTTGGCCTGAAAGGGCTTCTCAGGGAGAACCTAAGCCCTAAAAAAAGGGAACTTGCGCAAGCCAGGCCTCGGCCTGTGTTGTTTTGGCAACGGAGGAGTTTAGGCTCTATGAGGCTGTGCTGTAGGCTTCCATGGCGCGTAGTGCAGTTCGTCTCAGCTGCATGTGCCTTTCGGGGACGTGAAGCCTCTTAATGTGTGCACGTGACAGGTGGAAAGGAACATGTCAGCAAGAAAGAGAAAGACACGAGCTTACGAAGACACCCCACTTGAACCCTGTACTGGAGCGAGGAACCAGCAAACCCTATCCAACCGTGCACCTGCTGAATGAATGGCTGTAGACAAGATTCTGGGATCGGGTGTTGCTTGAAGAGATCAGGTCTTGCAATTCGTGGAGTTGGGTTTAGGGATTGTAGGGCGCAGGTGAACAGAACTAAAGGCTGCATCGTAAGCGAAAGCTTGCATTGGGGTCCAACACCTCAACACGGGGCGGGGGGAAGGAAAGGTCGACAGAAATGACTTTCGGCATATGAATGACAGATAGTCTACTCCAGCCTACTGCAGCCCTAAAGCCCCCAGCAACAAACAGTACTCCGACACCCAATCCCTCAAGCCCTCAAGCCCTAAAACTCTAACGCCCTCAAGCCCTCAAGACCTCAAGCCCTGAAACTCTATCGCCCTAAAGCCCTAAGCCTTAGACCCTAAACCCTAAAGCCACAAGGAGCAAACCCAGCCCCTATGCGCCAAGACCTAAGCCCAAGAGTAAGCTAGAAAACAACAGGGCACCCTTTTTTGGATCAAAATCAAACATAAGGGAGCCTAAACCTAGAGTGACAGGCGACTAAGGGCCTACTCTGGGTCCCAGTTGCCCTAACCCTAAACCCTGAACCCTGAACCCTAAACCCTAAACCCTGAAGCTCTGAAGCTCTGGCGTCCAAACACCCCCCCCCCCCCCCCCCCCCCCCCCCACCCCCCCCAAGCTCTGGCAGCCAAAGCAACTGCTGCGCCCGACGCAATCCGAGCTCCACGTCCCGGAGAACCTGGGTTTAGGGTTTAGGGTTTGGGGCTTAGGGTTTGGGATTTAGGCTTTGGGGTTTGGGGATTAGGGTTCAGGGTTTAGGGGTTAGGGGTTAGGGCTTAGGGTTTGGGGTTTAGGGTTAGGGTTTAGGGTTTGGGGTTTAGGGTTTGGGGTTTGGGCTTTAAGGTTTAGGGTTTAGGGTTGGTTAGGGTTTAGGGTCTAGGGTTTGGGGTTGCGGGTTTAGGGTTTGGGGTTTAGGGTTTGGGGCTTAGGGATAAGGGCTCAACCTTATGAGCCCTACTAACTCTGTAGATCCTACCTGTAGCCAAACAAACTACGCTCTAAAGTGGATATACAGGGAAACCATAGACAAGGAGCCCTAAACATGTAGGTTGTTGGGCTACAGGTTAAGCCCCGCAACCCGAAAACCCCAAACCCTGCGACATTTGCTTCCAGGCCTGACATATCCTCAAGTACCTCCGACGTCTGGGGTCCTCTTATGACCTCTTGGGTTTAGGGTTTAGGGCTTAGGGTTTAATTAGGGTTTAGGGTTTAGGGCTTAGGGTTTGGGGTTTAGCCCTAGGTTTAAGGCTCTAAGCGGTGGCCTAAGTATCCCGGACCTCCAAGTCGTTTTTTGAAGGTCATTACCTTAACGACAGGCCCTGAACACCCTGTCGAGAAACCCTGACATAGAACTCCCCAACCGCGCCCAAACCTGGAACCATAAACCCAAAATCCTAAGCGCGCCCGAAACCGGAACCATAAACCCTAAACCCTAAACCCCAAACCCCAAACCCTAAACCCAAAACCCCAAACCCTAAACCCTTCCCATCTCCCTGCACTTTCAGAAGCTCCTCGCCCCTTTTCCATGGCGGTGGCCCCGCTGTTAACAACCTGGGCCCAAACCGGGAGGTTGGGGTTTGGGATTTAGGGTTGAGGGTTCATGTTAAGGGTTTTCAGGGTTCAGGGTTTAGGTTGAGGGCTTGATTCACGGTTTAGGGTTCAGAGTTCAGGGCTTAGGGTTTAGGGCTCAAGGTTTAGGGTTCAAGGTTTGCTTAAGGGCTTGGCGTCGATACTCCTCGACAGCGCAGCCCTAAACCCATTGAACCCTCCAGCCTCACATGCCTCAGGGCAGGTTTAGGGGTTAGTGTTTCGGGTTCAATTAAGGTCTTCAAACTTCAAGCCTCTCTTAGCTGCTGAGTTCATAAGCCCCCCAAAAAGTGTACACTTTCAGTTCTATAGGGGGGTTATAGCATCTCAAAAAGTCTAAAGTGTACTCACTCAGCTACTAAGCTCTGATCCCTTCCCACCCCAAACCCACATGACATGCACATTTGGGGTTTAGGGTTTAGGGTTTAGGGTTTAAGGGTTAGGGTTTAGGGTTTAGGGTTTAGGGTTTAGGGTTGAGGGTTTAAGGGTTTAAGGGTTAAGGGTTTAGGGTTTTTTAGATCCCGAACCGGACTTTTCGGCACTGAAGCCCTGTAGGCATCCTGGGGCCCTTAACCCGGAGACTCCCCGAACCCTGCGCACACCAGGGGTCCTGGATAGGGATTAGTAGGATTTAGGGGTTCAGGGTTTTTCTCCCCAAGCTCTAAGCCCTAAACCACTAACCCTAAACCCTAGACCCCTTCTTTAAGGTACATGTCGCACAATCAGGATGCGAAGATGCTGTAGAGTCCCTGAAAGGCACATGGGACTCGGATGTTTGAGGGTTTTCGAACTTGGCGCCCGGGTGCATCTAAGGTTTGGGGTTTCAGGTTTAGGGTTCAGGGTTTAAGGTTTAGGATTTAGGGGTTTAGGTGTATAGGGTTTAGGATTTAGGGTTTGAGGTATAGGGTTGAAGGTTTGGGGCTCAAGGTGTGGGATTTAGGCATCTAGGGTTTAGGGATTTCGGGTGTCTAGGGATTTAAGGATTGAATGAGATATTGTTTTAGGACTCAGGGCCTCAATTGCAGAGGTGCAGAGGTTCGAAGGCCGAGTGACTCGGCTGACCGCGATACCTTTGGCGGTCGCCCAGCGCTCGAAATGCTTGTATTTCCTGAGCTGGCACTCAATGGTTTGACAGGGTTTTTTTATAGGGTTTTGTGGGGGGGGGGGGGGTGCAGGGGGCCTTTTTTATGGGGTTTAGAGGGTTTATAGGGTGTTAGAGGTTTAATAGGGTTTTGTTGGGTGTTTATTGGGTTTATAGAGTTATGACATCCGAACTCACACCGACAGGTCTGTCTACCTAAGCACAGGGTGGCACGGTAAGCACTCAACCCTAAACCCTATAAAAGCTTCCCACAGCACCGGGTGGCTTAGGGTGGTAACAAAACCAAGAGCGAGGATGGAAGATGTGTTAGCAACGCCCAAAGCACCCAAGTCATGAATCACACAGACATTCCTACTACACGAATGGGTAGAAAACCCGCCTGCATGTCTGACACCAGGCCATACTTGGAGCAAAGCACCCCTAAACCCCCCTAAACCCTAAATCCCTAAACCCTAAACCCTAAACCCCGAAAACCACCGGCCTGTTCGTCGGAAGTCCAGTGCTGCCAACGCGACAAAGCATTCGAGACCAAGAATATGTCAGATATAAGGCGATTCCTCAGCTGGCTGTCAGGGGGTTTAGGGTTTAGGGTTTAGGGTTTAAGGTTTGGGGTTTCGGGTTCCCTAAACTGCTGCACTCCCAGTTCGGCTTTAAGCCCTAGCCTTGGTACTACAGGAGGCCTTGCACCACCGACCAAAGAAGGTTTAGGGTTTAGGGTTTAGGGTTAGGGTTTAGGGTTTAGGGTTTAGGGCTTAGGGTTTAGGATCCCGAGAAGAACCCATAAAACCTCGAAATGATCATTCAAACCCGAGCACTGACGTCCCGCTGGCGGCACTGTGAAACCTCTTCGCAATATCCAGGGGCTAGTCCTAAACCCCAAACCCTAAACCTCAAAACCTGAACACTAAATCCTAAACCCTCAACCCTCAACCCACTGATATGTACTGGTCCACGGATGGGACTTGCGATGGTACCTCCTTATTGCAGTGAAGGTTACGATGAATGGACCCTGTCAGCCTCCCCAGAACACCAAAGCACGATCTGTTCCCCTGGAACACCTCAGAAACCCAAAAGCCGAGCGTCTGAAACAAGTACTCCTTGGTTGCACAAAAATGCTGGGTTCCGAATTCTTTGGGTAATTGTCGTATTCGGGGGGGTGGGGAGGGGCCGTATTATCCGGAGATCCAACTATTTTTGCCGTCTTTGCTAGGGGTCCCTTATTCTCGTACACTCCCATATCGGGACTGCTCCGTAGACTTGCGTGCTCGGCGTGGGATCGCCGAAGTTATGACGTATAGACTCGGAGGACTTTTGGCTTAGGGTTTAAGGTGCGTGGATCCGATCTCTGTCCTGTTTCCGGGAATTCATCATGGGCCATGGATCGTGCTTGGCGAACGCCACGGCACCGCCCGGCCATAAAATTGAAGTTTCGAAGCCCTATACGCTGTCCTACTAAAAGCCTATTCAAAGAACGCCTTGAGCACTAGACCTTCACATTGGAAGAAGGATGCCTCACACATGCTGCCCTACCAACAGCCTATTCAACAGCCCTGAGCACTAGAAATTCATATTGGAAGAAGGATGAGGGCCCTAAACCCTAAACCCTAAACTTGGGTTCGGCCGGTCCACACTAACAGTCAAATAACGCCGTGGCCTTATAACACACAGGCCAAAAATAGCACCAGGAATCCCAGTCAATTTTAGCATATACCGGGTGCTTCTTTTTGTGGGTCTGCTGGTGGTGACTGTTAGTCACATAGCAGCAGAAATAGCACCAGAAATAGCACAAACAATAGCACAAAAAATAGCACCAGAAATAGCGCCAGGAATAGCACAAAAAATAGCACAAACAATAGCACCAGAAATAGCACCAGGAATCCCAGTCAATTTTTGCAGCTTAGCATTTACCGGGTGCTGTTTTTTGTGGGTCTGCTGATGGTGATTGTTAGTCACATAGCACCAGCAGCACCAGAAATAGCACCAGAAATAGCACAAACAATAGAAATAGCACCAGAAATAGCACAAACAATAGCACAAAAAATAGCACCAGAAATAGCACAAACAATAGCACAAAAAATAGCACCAGAAATAGCACCAGGAATAGCACAAAAAAATGCACCAGAAATAGCACCAGAAATAGCACCAGGAATAGCACCAGGAATAGCACCAGGAATAGCAGGAATCTCAGTCAATTTTTTGGCACTTACCGGGTGCTTTTATTTGTGGGTCTGCTGGTGGTGACTGTTAGTGTGGACCGGCCGAACCCAACCCTAAATCCTAAACCCTAAACCCTCAACCCTAAACCCTAAACCCTAAACCCTAAACAGAACTCGCAATGTCGCTGCCACAGTTCGCGTAATATGGAGTTGCATGCTCAAGCCATGGCCATGTCTCATGTGGATCGCCGTCGCTTCTAGCATAGGCGTCCCACCCTAAACCTTAAACCCTAAACCCTAAACCCTAAACCCTAAACCCTAAACCCTAAACCCTAAACCCTGAACCCTGAACCCTAAACAGATCCCATGACCTGGAGCCCGATCCCATTAAATTCTCGGGCCCCGAAAAGAATGTAAATCATTCAAACAAAGTATTTACCCAAAGGGTCCATGTACCTATATGGTATATACTTGGGCCTTAAAGGGGTTCCCATATAGTAGCTTTAGGGCCCAAGTATGTACTATATGGGTACATGGACCCTTAGGGTTAACTTATTCAAACTATTTACATTCCCGGGCCCCGAAAATAACTCAAATAATTGAAATAAAATGTTTAAATTTGCTTAAATTCACGGGCCCCGAAAAAACTGAAATAAAGTTTAAACAAACAGTTTAAACTACTTGAATTGTTTTCGGGGCCCGAGAATGTAAATAATGCAAATAATTAAAACAATTTATCTAAATCATTTAAATTCTGGTGCCCCGAAATAATTTAAATAATTTGATTACGCTATTTAACTGTTTCATAATCATTAATTCGTTAATGTATTCTCTATATAGAAAGAAAAACAGGTAGCAACATAGTACACAAAGGTCCCTCTCTCATATATATGTATATATACATACATGTCTATACCTGAAACAAGTAACCAAGAAGCAGAGCCTACCCCGCAACCTTTCTCGCCCTCCCACCCCCACCCCTGCTCCCCGTCCCTCAAAAACATCCTGCCGCAAAGCCAACACAATCCTGCCCCAAAGCCTGCTACTAAACCATAGACACTAAACCCTAAACCCTAAACCCTAAACCTTAAACCCTAACCCTAATAACCCTAAGACCTAAACCCTAAACCCTAAACCCTCGAAGAGCCCACAAACTGTGGCCCTCACGAAACGCTCGCCAAAAGGCCCTAAAGCCCCAAACTTGGAATGTTGCCCTGTATGCTGACAGTCCTTTATAGGGATTATAACGGGGGTACTACAATCCGTATTAAAGACTGCTAGTAGAAGGGGGAACATCCCAACCCTAAACCCTGAAACCCTTAACCTCAAAGAACCCTAAATCCTGCACCCTGAACCCTGAACCCTGAACCCTGAACCCTGAACCCTGAACCCTGAACCCTACACCCCAAAACCTTAAACCCTAAACCAAGAAAACCCTAAACCCTACACCCTAAACCCAAAACCCAAAAAAACCTAAGCCCTAAAGCCTAAAGCCTAAACCCTAAAACCCTAAAACCCCTCAATCCCAAGCTCGCCGAGAGGCCCACCAGTGGTCGAGCATCGGCTTCCCAGCGACCGGCAGCAGCGCCTTGCTAAGCAAGGGTTTTCGGGTTTAAGGTTTAGGGGTTTAGGGGTTTAGGGGTTTAGGGGTTTAGGGGTTTGGGGGTTTGGGGGTTTAGGGGTTTAGGGGTTTAGGGGTTTAGGGTTTAGGGTTTAGGGTTTTCGGGTTTAAAGTAGAGGCTTGCTTCGGTTTCGGATTTAGGGTTCAGGGTTTTTGGGTTTTTTGGCTGGGGTTTGTGGTTTGTGGTTTGTGTAAAAGTTTAGGGCTCAACAAAGGGGAGGGGCTTCATCGGTCTTGCCGAAAGATTAGGGCTTTTCTTACTTCGTTGAATTTTGTTGTTTTTGTTGTTTTTTAATGTTTTCTTTTGTTGGGGGGGGGGGGGGGGGGTGGGGGAGGGGGTGGATGTTTTGTGGGGCTTTGGGGGCTACAGGATTCCCAAGCGCTCTCAGAATTTTGGGGTTTGGGGACCTTAGGGGCTTGCAGGGTTGCACACCAGCACCTCGAACTTGCCATGGGTTTAGGGTTTAGGGTTTAGGGTTTAGGGTTTAGGGTTTAGGGTTTAGGGTTTAGGGTTTAAGATCAGGGCTTGCTCGATACTCGGTACACATCCTCTTGACAAAAGCCTACAAACCTGGTGAGATCTGGCATGGTGCGCTCGATTACATGTTGACACCGAAACCCTAAACCCTAAACCCTAAGCCCTAAATCCTAAACCCCAAGCCCTAAACCCTAAACCCTAAACCCTAAGCCCTAAACCCTAAACCCTAAACCCTAAGCCCTAAACCCCAAGCCCTAAACCCCAAGCCCTAAACCCTAAGCCCTAAACCCTAACCCCTAAGCCCTAAACCCTAAACCCTAGGATCCCTCCCGGGCCTTTGGCAAGCCGGCCAGGTCGGATGCCTCGGTGGCATCCTCAAGCTCCTGGCAGCTGAGGGCTGTTTAGGGTTTAGGGTTTGGGGTTTGGGGTTTAGGGTTTAGGGTTTAGGGTTTAGGGCTAGGGTTTAGGGCTAGGGTTTAGGGCGAGGGTCTAGGGGCTGAGGGCTCCCAAAAGGCTTCCCTGTAGATGCGGGCAGGTTCAGGAGGGTTTAGGGCTTAGGGTAGCAAGCCTAAACCGCAAACCCTAAAACCTTGAATGCTGGACCCAGAACCCTGTTGAGCACTTTGTCTTAACAAGCAGCAGGGTGCGTCACATCCTTGCCACCGGAAATTTTAGGGTTTAGGGTTTAGGGTTAGTGCCCTAACTTGTGAAGGCGTTTGGGTGTAGCAAAGCCTGTGAGTCTATGGACTGGGCTGTGAGTCTATGGACTGGCGCCCTGGCAAGCAATCCCGATAAGTCAGAAGAGTCGCTGCAATGTCGCAAGCAAGCACTTTATTCAAGTTGCTGGAGCCAGTGCTGGTTTCAACTCTCCTGCTGACAACACTGACGCTCCCCCCAATATAAACGCTACTAAAGATACCCCTAAACCCTAAACCCCCAATGCCCTTGAAGATTCATCTGAAAACGCTCAGCCTCTCAGCCCCCACTATCCAAGAGCTCATAGCTTCAGTAACTCCCCAGGCCAGGTGCAAGCCGAAAGAAACCAAACCCAAATAGACCTAAAACCTTGACAGGGTACTATGGAGATAGCAAACCCTAAACCCTAAACCCTAAACCCTAAACCCTAAACCCTAAACCCTAAACCCTAAGCCCTAAACCCTAGACCCTAAACCCTAAACCCTAAACCCTAAACCCCAGTACGCGGTCGTACATTCTGGAAGACTTTGCCACGCCGGTGCCTGTTCAACCTTGGAGAAGCCCGCAGCGAGGACGATGCAGATGGCCCCTTCATAGAGCCTCGCGGCGGGGGTTTAGGGTTTAGGGTTTAGGGTTTAGGGTTTAGGGTTTAGGGTTTAGGGTTTAGGGTTCGCCCAAAAACTCAACCCTAAACTCTAAACTCTGCACCCGAAAACACCCTTCGCAACAAAAAGCTTTCTATGTATGAGTGACATGCAAGAAAGAAGAGTGTGTATTCATTCAATTACATATTTTTTCTGTCGTTATGTCTTTTCTCTTTATTAATTTGGTCTTTCTCTCTTGCTTTTGCTGTCTCTCTGTCTACTTTTTTCTCTCTCACACTCTCTCACTCACTCACTCTCTCACTTTCTCTTTCTCTCTCTCTCTCTCTTGCAAACATACACTAGCGAACATACCTAGTTCATGGTTGGGACCATATTCAAAATTTAAGCTGTTATTCCTGATGGGGTTTAAGTACCCTGAAAAAAAAGAATGGTACCCAACAATGACAAAGACACATATGAAACCATCATCGGTATGCGTTGTAAGGCTTTTCTTGCGGGGGCCGGGGGCTTGGTAAGCAGTCTGACAGGGGGGGGGGGGGGGGGGGGGGGGGATCATCGCTTAAACCCGAAACGCGAAACCCTAAACCCTAAACCCTAAACCCTGTAAACCCTGAACCCTAAGGTTGACGCAGGGCTTCTTTGGGTTTAGGGTTTACCGGGTTTCCAGGATTCCTAGGGTTTTATGGGGCTTTACAGGGTTCATAAAGGGTTTAGGGTTGAGGGTTGCGCTTACAAGGGTGCGCAGCTTCAGGGGTTGGAGTTCAATTCCCCTCGAAGGTTTAGGGTTTAGGGTTTAGGGTTTAGGGTTTAGGGTTTAGGGTTTAGGGTTTAGGGTTTAGGGTTTAGGGTTTAGGGTTTAGGGTTTAGGTCCTTGGGGCTGCTTGAGGTGACGCTTTTTTGCCGGCTATAGGCTTCGCCCGAAGCAAACGAGCAATGTCGACGTGGCCCTGGGAAGATGCATGATTGAAAGCGGTCTTGCCAGAAAAGTTCTGCAAGCTCCTGTCGGCGCCAGCGTCCAGCAGCAAACGCACAATCTCGACATGGCCGTTGAAAGATGCGTGCATGACGGCGGTCTCGCCGGACATATCTTGCAAGTCCTGGTCGGCGTTAGCGTCCAGCAGCAAACGTACAATCTCAACATGGCCCTCGGAAGATGCATGAATCAGAGCGGTCTTGCCAGACAAGTTCTGCAAGCTCCTGTCGGCGCCAGCGTCCAGCAGCAAACGCACAATCTCGACATGGCCATTGCAAGATGCGTGCAAGACAGCGGTCTCGCCGAACCTGTCCTGCAAGTTCTTGTCGGCGCCGGCATCCAGCAGCAAACGTACAATCTCAACGTGGCCCTCGGAAGCTGCATGAATCAGAGCGGTCTTGCCAGACAAGTTCTGCAGGCTCTCGTCGACACCAGCGCCCAGCAGCAAACGTACTATCTCGACGTGGCCGGCGCAAGATGCGCACATGACAGCGGTCTCGCCGAACCTGTCCTGCAAGTTCTTGTCGGCGCCGGCATCCAGCAGCAAATGGACAATCTCGATGTGGCCCTCGGAAGATGCTATCGTGAGGGCGGTCTTGCGAGACGAGTGCGATGCATGCACGATCGCGGTGGCACCGGACCCGCCATGCGCACCAGCTGCCAGCAGAGCGCGGGCCACTTCCGTGTGGCCAGCTGCTGCGATCTCAAGAAACTCGAGTTCAGCTAATGGCATCCGCTCCGAGCTGAGGGTGGACAACAGCACCAGCTGCAGGTCAACAGGCCCAACAAGAGAATCACCATCCTCCAAGCAGCGGCCAGCCTGTAGGAGCTGTTGAAGACAGACAGGGAAGCCATGCTGGCTTCGCAAGTGGCGTTTCAGCTTCAGCACGAATTTGAACGTGTTGTGGGCTGCAGTCAGCTCTTGGCCGGAAACGCTCCAGACACGTAGCATGGCGTGGACTTCAAGCTGCGGATACACAAGCCCAAACTCGAGGCTCCTTAACCCGAAGCCCTACACCACCAAAGCCCCCAAACCCTAAACCCTATACCCTAAACCCTAAGCCCCAGACATGCGCCCGGGCTAGCATCTCGCGAGCTCATGCTGGAGGTCAGCGGCCCCAAACCGCCAGCAGGTTGATCCAGCTCGGGGTTTAGGGTTTAGGGTCTAGGGTTTAGGGTTCGAGATTTAGGGTTTAGGGTTTAGGGTTTAGGGTTCGGGGTTTAGGGTTCAGGGTTTGAGGTTTACGGTTTGGGGCTTTGGGCTTGTCGACCTTAGGTCGCAGGGTGTAGGGTCTGGGCTTGTAGAGTTTAGGGTTAAGGATTTAGGGTTAAGCGTCTAGGGTTGAGTTTAGGGTTTAGGGGAGAAAACTCCAAGAACGAAGGCCCAAGGGAAATAGGCGGCCCTTGACCCTCCACACTCTCTCACTCGCTCTTTCTTTCTTTGGGGCATGAGGGGCAAGCCCCCCGCGCTGTTCGCGCGCCCCCCGCTTTGGGGTAGTCGGTGGAACGCTCGCTCTTTCTCTCTCTCTCTCTCTCTCTCTCTCTCTCTCTAGATAGATATATATATATATATGTATTTATTTGTTTGTATATATATAAATATATTTTTATCTATTTAATGGCTATGAAAACTAGGCACCTTGGGGAAGTGTAAAAATTTATTTACTTCTGTCGTTATGCTCTCTCTCTCTCTCTCTGTCTCTGTCTCCGGCGTACGGGGGAGGGAGGCAGGGTCACACCCCCGACTCCATCTATCAAGAAAACAAACAGAATCAAACAAAAACGAATTCCTCCATGCCGCTTAGGCTTATCCATAACCCGAAGCCCTGAATCCTAAAAGCCCTCACAACCTGATAGCCTGCCGAAAGCTTGACGCTGCAGGGTATGTGAGGATCTTGTGAGGGGTTTGACAGCCGCAAACATCACAAAGTAGTACAAAGTAGGGTTTAGGGTTTAGGGTTCGGGTTTAGGGTGCTTGAGGGGTGCTGGCGGGCACGGAAGCCCTTACACGCCAGACTGGTTAAGGGTGGTAGTCGCTGACCAGCCTGGCTCCAACAACCATGTTCGGGCCCCCAGTAGGTAGGGTACCCCCATGTAACTACCCTAAGACAGAATGGTCCCTGAATTTGGGCCCTTAAAAGGGGACCCCTTACTTACCCCCTTTTCTCACCTATACACATGAGGGGCCCATACTTCAGAACCCTCTATGGGAGGTAAGGGACCATATTCAGGGCCCATGAAGCTACCCTTAGATTCTGCACAAGGCACTTAAACACTAACAAGCTTTTCGGGAGGGGGGAGGCACCGAGGGAACCTTAGGGAAGCTTAGGGAAGCTTATAGCCTTAGGGAGTAGCGCCCTTGAGAACGCTAGAACGTACGTTAGGGTTAAGGCATTTCAGGCGAGGGCCTGTTCACCGTCGCCCCGTCGCCCATCTCCTGTTCGCGGAGTGAGAGTGTCGCAAGCTCTAAACCTCCGTTTAGGGTTTAGGGCTTAGAATTTAGGGTTTAGGGTCTAGTGTTTGGGGTTGCATCTTCAATGGCTTATCAGCATAGACCTTTCCTTGGATTCTGCAGGAACCTGCAAGAAAGGGCAGGTTGCTTATTGTAGGACTTCTAGCGGGCTAGCAGGCCCTCTAAAACTTCTAAGCCCTGAAGCCCTAAAACCTGAAGCGCACCTCTGGCCCATCTCCCGAAACCCTAAACCCTAAGCCTAAACCCTAAACCCTGAACCCTAACCCTAAACCCCAAGCCCTAAAC
This sequence comes from Symbiodinium natans, assembly GCA_905221605.1. Taxonomy (NCBI): domain Eukaryota; class Dinophyceae; order Suessiales; family Symbiodiniaceae; genus Symbiodinium; species Symbiodinium natans. Next base: position 147,357 of record CAJNDS010001768.1, read on the forward strand.
CCCAAAAGCCCTAAAAACTCTACAAACCCTAAACCCTAAAAGCCCTAAAACCCTACAAACCCTAAACCCTAAACCCTCAAGTTAGGCTGTGGAGATGAACTTCCCTTGTGCCGAACCCTTGCCGCATGCAAGCCCGAGCCCCTTGGCCCCGAACCCATATGAAGTAGGGTATCTATTTCTTGTAGGTATATACACTCACCAATATTAAAAAAGGAACCTTATATACACTCACCAGTAACAGGAAATTATACACTCATCAAGATTAAAAAGGAGCCTTATACGCACAATGACAGTAATATAAGCCCTGCTTCATATCCCCACCGAGACTTCCAGCATGCCCCTTGGCTTCGGGGCTTAGGGTTTAGGGTTTAGGGCTTAGGGCTTAGGGCTTAGGGTTTAGGGTTTAGGGTTTGGGGTTTGGGGTTTGGGGTTTAGGGTTGACGCACTAAACTCGCAGCTCTTAACCTTGAGCCCTAAACACTTAACCCCAAGCACGAAACTCCAAAATCATTTGGGAGCTATAGCCTGCTCGGTGTCCAGGTGAGGGAAGAAATTGCGCCCCATGGGCCTCCTAATTCAGACGTTTATCGCGACTTCAACAAAACCTTCGAACCCCCGAGCCTAATCCTTTGGCCGGTGACCAGCGCCTTGGGATCACCTCCAAAACAACAGGTGATACAGCATCAGCAGTACCACCTGGGGTTTAGGGTTTGGGGTTAAGGGTTTAGGGTTTAGGGCTACTGAGTGGAAGGCTCCCGCGTCACCCCCGCCCAAAAAAGGGTGGCGCACACAAGCAGCTCCGCCAGGCGCGAGCCAAGGCGGCCTCCGGCAACTGGCTTTTGTAAGCTGCTGCTGGAGCCCTGCCACCTCGAAGACAAGGATTCACAGTCTGACCTCGTAACCTTTTCGCCCTTGAACAATGTAAACCTACTATCACCCTCTGACCCTATATCCTTATGACCCCGAAACTCTAAACCAACCCTACACCCTAAATCCTAAATCATAAACTATACAAACTCTAAACCCTAAACCGCTTTAACCTTTTTAAAACCCTATATGCCCGATAACCCCCATATACCCTTAAACCCTAAACGCTAAACCCCAAGCAACAAACCCAACGTCCTTGGTCTGCATCCGCGCCACGTCTCCGGAGCTGGGCGGCCTTTGGTGCGCTTTAGGGTTTAGGGTTCAGGGTTTAGGGTTCAGGGTTTAGGGTCTATGGGGTTTAGGGTCTAGGGTCTAGGGTTTAGGGTCAGTCTTTAGGGTTTAGGGTCTAGGGTTCAGGGTTCGGGGTTCGGGGTTTAGGGTTTAGTGCTTCTTGGTAACCCTATTATGATGACAAGGGTACCGTGCTTGGTTGGTTACTTGATAGTGGAATCTCGGACACCAACAAGAATTGCAAGAGGGTACCAACTGGGCTACCAAGGTTTAGGGGTTGTGGTTTAGGGTTTAGGGTTTAGGGTTTAGGGTTTAGGGTTTAGGGTTTAGGGTTTAGGGTTTAGGGTTTAGGGTTTAGGGTTTAGGGTTTAGGGTTTCGGGTTTGGGGTTTGGGGTTTAGGGTTTAGGGTTTAGGGTGTCCTAAGCTTCCCCTGAGAAGGCACGACCGGAAACTCGACTGGAGCTTCGAGGCCTTAGGAGTACGAGTCATAATCCCTTGAAAGATTCCCTCAAATGAGACCAGGGGGCGCCAACACATGCTTTGAGGAAGACCTCTTGGTGTTAGAAGGATATTTCATGGGGTATGGGGTTTGGGGGTGGGCTTAAGGGCTTGTATGGTCATGTAGAGGCTTCAACGATACGAGGCTAGAAAGTCATATTCTTGTGCAAAAAATCTGAATCTTGAACCCTGAACCCTAAACCCTAAACCCGAAACCCTAAACCCTAAAGCCTATGAATCTTGAACCCTTCCACCCCTTATGAGCTTCAACAGTCCGACTGCAGTTGAGGGGCATGGGCGGCTGTGGAGGCAATGCGTGGATCCTATAAGTATAATTAGGGTTCAGGGTTTAGGGCTTAGGGTTCAGGGTTTAGGGTTTGGGTTTAGGGTTTAAGTCCTGCAGCCCCGCAAGTACCCCGTAAGATGCTATGACATGGGTAAGGGGCTGCATTTTCCCTTGAGTTTAGGGTTTAGGGTCTATTTGGATTAGGGTGTAGGAAGTATGGTAGATATTCTCCTGCCTATAGGGCTGTGGGTAGTTTTCCGTGCTGTAGCTTTGGTAACGCTGCAGAACACAAACAAACAATCTGCACCCCGACTGGTATACGCAGGGAACTTGCCCATTTCCTACACACTAACCTACTAATTTGCTTGAGAACCCACCCAAAAAAACACAAACTATTCTTCCTTCTAAGGGTAATGTAATCCCGGGTTCTTAAGCAATTCGTAGTGACAAGGGTTTAGGGTTTAGGGTTTAGGGTTTAAGGTTTAGGGTTTAGGGTTTAGGGTTTGGGGTTTAGGGTTTAGGGTTTGGGGTTTAGGGTTTAGGGTTTAGGGTTTAGGGTTTCGGGACTGTGGAGGGCTGGCCATGCGCTTCTGAAGAGCCTCGGCTCCTTTGAGCTTGCGCAGCGGGCAACTGGATGACAAGAAAAGCAAAACCCTAAACCCTAAACCCTAAACCCTGAAGCCTAAACCCTAAACCCTAAACCCTAAACCCTAAGCCCTAAACCCTAAACCCTAAGCCCTAAACCCTAAACCCTAAACCCTAAACCCTAAACCCTAAGCCCTGCCCAAATAGCCTAGAGCGCTGTCTGCCGCACGGGGCAGCTTGAGGAAACCGTGAGTAGAATGATCTGGAGGTTTGCCACCATTAGGGTTTAGGGTTTAGGGTTTAGGGTCAAGAGTTTAGGGTTTAGGGTTAAGGGCTTATTAAGGTGTCCAAAGACTGGTGTGAGGTTGAAGGTTTTGGCCCTCCAGAAGCTTCGGGAGTAGTCCCTAGACCCAAAGCCTTGACGCTGAATCCAAAATTCAGGGTTTAGGGTTTGGGGTTTAGGGTTTTGGGTTACTCCCCACCCGGCATGTTTCCCTTTGAGGTTGCCCTTGATGTGATTGGCCTTACAGGGCCCAACACCCTGAAGCCATGGGCCACCATGCCGAAACCCACGAAAGTTTCGCCAGCCCCTGGCCTCAAGCTACACGCAAAACCAATTAGGGGTTGGGGTGTAGGATTTAGGGGTATACCGGTATACCTCTAAACCCTAAACCCTAAAGCCTAACCCTAAAACCCAAACAACCCAACCCCCACCTCTCCCCAAAGCCACCCAAAGAGCCCCGGGAAACCATGAACCCGAAACCCCGAACCTTCCAAGGCAAGCATGGCCCCCTTGTATGGCCCCGTACCTTCTCCTTAAAAAGGGTTAGGGCTATGGAACCCTAAACCCTAAACCCTAAACCCTAAACCCTAAACCCTAAACCCTAAACCCTAAGCCCTATTCCCTAAACCCTAAACCCTTCTCGAAAGGGTTCCAGAGCATGGCTTGGGTTCATATGCGGGCTCCCAAAATTAAGGGACCATGTAACTAACTTAAGAAACCTCAGAGACCCCTGACGCCCTCAGGCCCTTAAACCCAAAATCCGAAGTCAGGAGCTATAACCCCCACAGCAAACTCCAACAAGTTGGAACATCCTTATCCCCACACCCCAAAAGGCAGATGAAAGGGAATCCCAGATCCAATCATCCTTAAACCATGTTTCAACTTTCTGGATTTTACTGTATTTTACGCCCCTGAAACCCCAAACCCTAAACCCGAAATCCTGAATAAGCCCCTAACCCCTAAACACCCGAAACCCCTTGAAAAAGCAGGGACCTGCAGAGAGCCATCTGACGCCCCCAAAGCCAGCAGCCGGTCTGGTGGCAGAAGCGGCTGAGCTTTCGGGGTTTGAGGGTTTAGGGGTTTAAGGGTTTAGGGTCTTTCGCCTAAATATACCCTAAACCCTAAACCCTAAACCCTAAACCCTAAACCCTAAACCCTAAACCCTCGATTTAGGGTTTAGGGTGACCCAACACACACCACCCTGGGGGTTTTTGGGATTTGGGGCCATGGCTGTGGTCCATTTCCTGGGCTCTGGGGGCCTTTCGCGTTTCTGGGTTTAGGGTTTAGGGTTTAGGGTTTAGGGTTTAGGGTTTAGGGTTTAGGGTTTAGGGCTTAGGGTTTAGGGTTTAGGATTCTAACTAGGGTTTAGGGTTTAGGGTTTAGGGTTTAGGGTTTAGGGTTTAGGGTTTAGGGTTTAGGGTTTAGGGTTTAGGGTTTAGGGTTTAGGGTTTAGGGTTCTAGGGTTCTAGGATTCTAGGGTGTCGGGTGTAGGGTCAGGGGTTGAGGGCTGCGGTGATCTCCAGCTGATTGGACAGACCATCGAAAGCCTGCTGGGCCTCTTCCTGTGCATCCTCTTCACGCTTCGCAAGGCACAAGTGCTCAGAAAGCAGGCAGCTCCGAGTTCCCGAAGATCTCTACAGCACCAGCTGTACTCACATTCCGGACAACACCTGTGAGGCTCTTGCCCTTGTGTGTGATCGTCTGCCTCGGTAACTTGTTCCACAGATGGTCTTCCTTGGTCTTGCGCAACAAACCAAGTGGCCAGAGATAACCTTTCAGCACACATGTGCCGAAAGAGTTGCGGTTCTAAGCCTCGGTGGTAGTCCTTCGCTCACTGTGGCTCCTGCAGCGTTTGTTGCTGCGTCGCTCTGCCTCCCACTGCGACAGGAAATCGTCGTACTTTGGCCTGAATCTGTCCTGTCGACGAGCCTTCTGGCTTTTCCCGGCTGGTGGCGGTCCGGCAGATTTCGAAGACTTCCCCACAGCGGGTGTTGCTGCTGCAGGCGCTTCTGCTGCTTGAACCTTAGGGGTTATTTAGGGGTTGTTTAGGGGCTACTTAGGTATATGGGGACCATGTACTGTAAGGTACATATGGGGGAATGCGATTGAGGCCTTCCTTACACCCCTTTCATGCACAGTTCTTGGAGGTCCATGGTACCTTTCACCAACTTGCAGCTGCAGAAACCAATGGCCCCGTGTATGTAATCCCAACCACCCTAAACCCTAAACCCTAAGTACCCTAAACCCTAAACCCTAAACCCTAAACCCTAAACCCTAAACCCTAAGTCCCTAAGTATGGCGACCGGAGTAGAAATTGGGAGTTTGGACTCCAGACCTCCCCAAGTACTGTCGATCCACTTCCCCCGAAAACCCGAGAAGCCTCAAACTGCAGCCCTCCACTTTAGACAGCTAGATACAGCTAGTAGGGCTGTAAATGAAGGTTTAGGGTTTAGGGGGTTTTTGTTTCCGTGAGCGCATATAGGCCTCCTGAGGGACATTGGTAAGAGTATGTATGTATACGGGGTGCCCTATTGGGGATGATCGCCAGGAAAACCTACTTAGACCTAAACCCTAAACCCTACACCTTAAATCCTAAGCCCAAAGCCCCAAACCCGACCCAAGCCTTACATGACTGCGACCTGCACCGAAACACGACGCTCTCTCCAAGCCTCAAATCCACCTCCGCCTCCCCTGAAATCACAAAAAACTTCAGCAAGGGAGGATCCCATTCCAGTAGCAGTAGGGTCTAGGCGTTCAGGGTTCAGAGTTCAGGGTTTAGGGTTTAGGATGAGGGACTTGAGGATGTTAGGAAATACCCAGGACTTAGAATGATGATAATGAGGACACAGGGTCCTTGCTCTCATGGCACAGCCAGCAACCAACCTAAAGCCTTCAGAAGTTTAGGGTTTAGGGTTGAGGGTTTGGGGAAGAGGGTTTAGGGTTTACGGTTTCGGGTTTAGGGTTTGGGAAACCATACTATGGTAAGGGTACCCTTTTTTATGTTTATTATTTCTCTTGTGTTTTTTTTGGGTGGGGGAGGGGGCGTGGTTGCCTTATGAAAAGGAGAAGAAGAAGGCTACCAAGGGGCTTAGGGTGTAGGGCTTGGGAAGTTTAGGGTTTAGGGTTTAGGGCTAGGGAAGTTTAGGGTTTAGGGTTTAGGGTTTAGGGTTTAGGGTTTAGGGTTAGGGTTTAGGGTTTAGGGTTTGGGGTTTGGGGTTTAGGGTTACGGAAGCTTAGCGTTTAGCCCTTCGGGTGCCTGCAGATGAGAAGGCCACGGCGGTGATCGTCGGGCCTTCGGCATTGTGTGGGAGTCTCGGTGCTTGCATTGGTGTGGGCCGAAACTTCCCTAACCCTAAACCCTAAACTTCGCCAAGCCCGAAACTTCCCCAACCCTAAACCCTAAACCCTACACCCTAAACCCTACACCCTAAACCCTAAAACCTAAACCCTATGTCCCCTTGGATTTTCGATGAAGAGTTTGGGGGTTTAGGGTCTCAGCCCCGGACCCCAATCTTCTCTTGATGCACGCCAAACACCACCTGGGGCCAAATTTGCCGACGATTTTGGGCGTTCTGCCCTATGTCTACTGATTGAAAACCTACTAACTTGTCGGCTGTGGGAGCCGCAGGTGACCCCAAGCCCTGAATCCGAAAGTCTAAGCCTCTAAGTAACCCTAAACCCTGAACCCTAAACCCTAAATCCTATTCTCTGAACCCAAAAACCTGAACCCTAATTAAGCCCTAAGCCCCTAAACCCTAAACCCTAAACCCTAAACCCTAGACCCTAAACCCTAAACCCGACAACCCGAAACTTGAAGGCCTCCCACGCGCGCGGTCGAGTGCAGCTCAGGCGGCCCTAGGCCGGAGACCTGGCTCGAGGCATCTTCGGTTTAGGGTTTAGGGTTTAGGGTTTAGGGTTTAGGGTTTAGGGTTTAGGGTTTAGGGTTTAGGGTTTAGGGTTTAGGGTGCACATGGACTCTATGTTTTTGTTTGTTTATGTATTGTAAATGGGGTGGTAAGAAGGTTTATTGGTTTGTTTTTGAGTTGTTGAAGGCTTTATAGGCTTTTATGGTTTGTGTAGGGTGTGTGTTGAGGTTTAAAAAATGTGCTATGTTTGGGAACTAGGCCTCGTAATGACATAGTGCCAGAGGCTTTGTCATAGCAGGAGGCCCCTAAACCAAACCTTACATGCGGACAGAAAACACCGCATTAAACCAAACTCTGCAAGCCCTGTGAAAGCCTCTTATGACACCCCACAAGCCCCATACCCTAAACCCTAAACCCTAAACCCTAAACCCTAAACCCTAAACCCTAAACCCTATCCTGAAAAGCATTATAAACCTCTTTTCACCCTGCTACAAACCCTTTTAATAGCCCTGCAGCAGACGGGACTGTGGTCCCTGAAGCATAGGCACATCCTAATGGTTATCCCCCGAAATCCCCGAAATCTTGAACAAGTCCTAACACCCTAGGTCCCCCATTCTGACCCAAAGTGCCCCCAAACCCCTACACAAGGAATATACCTTAAAACTATATGAAGTAGGTTTTATATTTCTTGTACTGGGGACTCGAGGTCGTGAATCATATGAAGGTGAAACAGCTTAGATGTGTACTAAGCACGGTTAGCAAGCACACAACATCAGTGGTCGAGGACGTGAATTTACCGATCAATGGTTAAGCTTCGCAAGGACAGAGGCGATAGAGTCAAAAGGTTTACATTTCTTGTATCCCCAAGAGGACACCCAATATATACACTCACCAATATTAAAGAGTAACCTTATATACACTCACCAACAACAGTAATATAAACCCTGCTTCATATGGGGATCCTTAGTATTGCTGAAGGTACATTCCTTGTTTGAGGTGCATTGGGCTCTTTGGGAACCGCCTCTATGGGTTCCCCTACTACCCCTCAAGGCTATTTAGGGAGAAATTAGGCTTAGTTAAGGTTATTGAAGGGGGGAACCTAGGGCGGGGGGGGGGTAGCCCTAAAACCTAAACCCTAAACCCCAAACCCTCCCGGGGGGCGGGGGGGGGAGGTAGAAGGGAAACCCATGATAACGCCTTGACCCCACAACAAACTAAGAATATCCCCTTATGGTCTCTATGAAAATATAAATATACTATAATACCCCGCCACCCCCCCCCCCCAAAAAAAAAAAAAAAAAACTATTCAATTCTTAAGGCCCCTATATTAAACCCTACAGAAGGTTGAAGACCCGAAGCCCGGCAGCCGAGCCCTCCGGCCGAGACAGCATTGCCAGGGGCGGCTGTGGCGAGCCAGCAGCCTGCTTTGTTTAGGGTTTAGGGTTTAGGGTTTAGGGTTTAGGGTTTTGGGGTCTAGGGTTTAGGGTTGAGGGTTTGGGGCAGGATGCTCAGACTCTGAATCTGAATTGCCTGGATTTAAAGCTCCAGGGTTCAGGGGCTTGTTTCCTAAACCCTAAACCCTTAACCCTAAACCCTAAACCCTAAACCCTAAACCCTAAACAAAGCAGGCTTCTAAACCCTTGAGGCTCAACCAACTTTGCGGCTGATGGAGTTTGAGGGTAGGGCTCAGGGTTCTTATTTCATGGATTCTTAGACCTTAGAGGCTTTAGGCTTCTAGTGCTCTATAGAGAGGTTGCGAGGCTTTGCGGCTTCAAAGCGGCACTCTGACAAGACCCCCGAGCACGCGCCTGAACTTGATATCTACAAAGCCTGTGTGGGTAGACTTCTTGCTGGCCTTTTGTCGGAAAAGGGGGGGGGGGGTATACATCCTGAACCCAACCACAAACCCTAAACCCCAAACCCCAAACCCTAAACCCTAAACCCTAGCAGTGCAGAGTCTTGCCAAGCTGGGATGCTAGGAGGAGCTCTCGAAGGGACTCTGCGGCCGACTGTGCGCATGTAGCAACTTTAAATCCCCCACATCATTTAGGGGCCTTAAGAATTAGGTTTAGGTTTAGGGTTTCGGGCTTAGGATTTAGGGTTTAGGGTTTGGGGTTTAGGGCTTAGTGTTTAGGGCTACTATGGGGCCTTAATAATTAGAAGAGGGTTTTGGGGGGCTTTTTGTAGTATAATTATAGAGTCTTCAGAAGGGAATACTACTAATAGTTTTTCCGACCCCTATATTAGCCCTCGACCCCTGCCTCAGATGGTCAGGTCTCAAACTCATGGTCCCTTTCGGGGTGCTTATGATAAGGCGGCACCGGTTATTTAAAGGGACCAAAATTTAGAGAACTCACCAGAATTTGCGGTTTATGGTTTGGAGTTTCGGATTTCAGCCTTAAACCCTTCGTGTCCACAGCCACATGCACGAAAATTCGTGGCCATAGGCACACGCCCCCAGGCCCCCAGGTACCAATCTTCAGCTCTTCGTGGCCACAAGCTACCCCAGGTACCATTGCTACCTAAACCCTAAACCCTAAACCCTAAACCCTAAACCCTAAACCCTAAACCCTAAACCCTAAACCCTAAACCCTAAACCCTAAACCCTAAACTGTGTAGGGGCTGACCGGGTTTTGGGGTCAATGGGCTGGTCTTTAGGTCGTCATTTCAGGCTTTAAGGGCCTTTGTTCCTAATGTTGAACGGACGGGGACTGGCCAAGGCTTGGGCATGAGGTCGTAAAACTCTAAGCCCTACATCCCAAAGTCTAGACCACCCCCTACGGCCGCGTGTAAAGCCCCTTCGAACCCTACATAAGCCTTGTCAAGCCGCACAGAACTGTAGAATGCCTGGTAAAGCCGTTGATCAAACTATAGAACCCCCCCCCCCTCCCCCAAACCCGAACTGACCCCCGTAGGCTGCGGGCCATCGGCAGAGGCAGCAACGAAGGACGCCTGGGAGCTGCTCGGTCACAGGGGTTTAGAGTTTATGGTTTAGGGGGTGCAAAGTGTAGGGTTCAAGGTTTACGGTTTATGCTTCGGGTTGAATTAGGGTTCACTAAACTGTAAGTAAATAGAGTTCCAGGTAGGCTTTACAAGTTGCTTTGGGTGGCGGGAAGGGCGGATGGCGATGTCTGATGTGAGTCAGGTGAATGCCAGGGCAGTGGGCCATGGTGCGCTTCGAGGGGGGGACCCCCCCGTTTAATATAAGGAGGCAGGGATTAATCATTTGCAGAAGTCGAAAGCCAAGCCGTCTTGCAGGTGCAGGGCTCTGTCGCGAGCTCCCGGAGCCAGCTGCTCTTTCAGCTCGCCATGAACCTCAAGTCCTGGCTGGTCCGATCCCACCAGGGTCCCTGTGTGGCCATGCCTGGGCATGCCGCGTGCGCAACGTGAAGAAACAAAAACTGGTCCGTCTCACGCGGGGTTATAGGGGCGGCCTCCTTGTCGGCCTGCACGGCAGCGTGGAAGTCGGCCTCCTCGTCGGTAGCCTTCTAGAGCTCGGCCTCGGCCGCGGGACGACCGCCCAAGAGGGACGCGCGGCCAAACACAAGTTTCCAGCACCGCCTCGATCCAGAGAATGCTTCGCCCAAGCGGCTGGTTTGGGGTTGAGGGCTTAGGGCTTTAGGACTTTAGGGCTTTAGGTCTTACAGGGTGTAGGACTTGGATATGGCAGCAAACCGATGTTTGGCGAAACTCCGAGATTTGACAAGCATCCTGAAAGGAGTACTGCATGTTGTGCGCGATGCTTTCGCTGCCCAAAGCAGATCGGTGCCCCTGGCGGATTCACCGTTTAGGGTTTAGGGTTTAGCAGCTCCAGCTTAGGAGATCTTTCAGGGCCCCAATCTCCGGAGGAATGCTGCGAACCCTAAACTGCGTGGCCAATAGCACTGAACTGCAATGTCTCTAAGCCTTACAGTAGACCATGAACCCTAAACCCTAAACCTTGAACACTGAAAACTAAACCCTAAACCCTGAACCCTAAACCCAGAACCCCCCGGTTCAAAGTGGACCCCACGCCCCTTGAGAAGGCAAAACCACTCCAACCCACCCCCTGCGCGAACCCTAGATGAACTGAGCACCAAAAACCTCAGATCTTTCTGAGGTAGGGTCCAGGATTCAGAGCTCTAGCGCGCAGGCTAAGTTGATAGGGTTGGGGTTCACCCTATCAAACACGTCTTCCCCAATCCTAGAGCAACAGATCCCCAACCCGACGCCCTAAGTCCCTATGTCCTCAACCTTATTCCGTACATCCTCTATATAATCCCAAAACCCTAAACCGTAAGACCCTAAATCCTAAAAAACCCAAGCCCCAAACCCTGAAACCCTAATCCCATCCCCCTTGTATTAAACGTACCCCTAATAATAAAAAACACTTTCCCGAAAATCCTGCCGAAACCGAGCCCGCCTTTTAAACCCTATTCCGAATTAGGGGGGGGGGGGTGGTTCAGGCCTCCAATCAACCCCTCAACGCGAATAAACCCCTGAGGTGGTTTAATCGGTTTAGGGCTTAGGGTTTAGGGTTTAGGGTTTAGGGTTTAGGGTCTAGGGTTAAGGGTTTCTCTTGCTCTCTTTCAGTTTACACCGTACTTACTTAAGTTGATTACTTGAGTAACCCTGAAGTCTAATGAACTATGACATGTCGATAAGAATACCCCCTAAACATTAAAAAAAAAACTTTTCGAATTTGTAAAGGGGGGGGGCCCTTTAATATTAGGGGAAAGGGATTAAAACCCTGAGCCCCAAACCTAAGCCGCCCCCAACCGACATCCCCAACCCTTCGACCTCGATCCCCCTACATCCTCAACCCTACGAGCCAAGAAAAGCGTAGGACCCTTCACCCTCAACCTGCAAACCCTGACGCCCTGTATCCTCTCAACACGAAAGCTAAACCCTGAAACTGGACCCTAAACCCCTAAGCCCTAAAACTAAACCGTAAACTCTGAGAAGAACCCCGAAACTAAAAACCCTGAAGCCCTACAAACCCTAAACCCTAAACCCTCAAGCCATAAGCCCTAAACCTTCAAGCCCTAAACCCTAAACTCTGAAACCCTGAAACCCTGAAACCCTAAACCCTAAACCCTGGGGCTCATAAACTCATGACAGGCTGCTGGCTGCACCGGGATGCCCAAGAAAGTGAGCTCCGTCTCCCAGGGATTCAATCGCCAGACCTTCCACCCAGAAGGTTTTGGGTTTGGGGCTTTAGGGCTTTTAGGGCTTAGTGTTTGGGTTTTTTAGGGTTTAGGACTTGGGGCTTGGGGTTTTAGGCTTCCAGGGTTTGTGGTTTGGGGTTTTAGGGTTTCGGAAAAACAAACAATCAGGCTTTGGGTTTGGGGCTTTCGCTGATAGGCTGGCGCAACCTAAGCCCCAAACCCTGCAAACCCTACATTGCACCCCAAGGCCCTTAACCCTGCGAGCCTTTCGAAAACTCATCAACCCTGTAATAAAGAGAACCTTAGAAGCCCTATGAACCCTATAAACCCTAAACCCTGAACCCCTTTGAGCCCGATGAAGCCCATAAACACCCTGCAAACCCTCAACCCCTATGTGCCTTGCAAGCCCTGAACCCTGGAACCCCTAAGCCCTGTAAACCCTAAACTTAAACCCTAACCCCTGAACCCTAAACCCTGATCCAAAACCCTCAACCCTAATCCTAAACCCTAAGCCCTACGACCCAAATCCTAAACCCAAAAACCTAACCCTAACCCCTGACCCCTAAACCCTAACTCTAATCCTAATCCTAAACCCTAAAACCTAAACCCTAACCCTAAATCCTAATCCCTAAACCCTAAATCCTAAACCCTAGTTACATCCCAACTCCTAAACCCCAGCCCTAAATCCTATAAACCCTAAACCCTAAACCCCTAAACCCTAAACCCTAAACCCTACTTAAGTCCACATCCAAAACCCTAAACCCTGTCGTTGGCGTCAGCTGCTGCTTTTTGTCGCCGCTGCTGCTTTGCGCATCGGCTGCTTGGAGGATGGCGCGCTCTGCCTTCCCCAGACGGAGGAGCTGAGAAAGGGTTTAGGGTTTAGGGTTTAGGGTAGAACTGCGGTACTCGAATGGCCATGTGCAAAAATTGCGGGGGGAGGGGAGGGAGGAGGAGGGAGGGCGGGGAGGAGGGGGTAGGGGAAGGTCCCCTCCGGAACCCTCAACCCTAAAGCTTAAACCCTGAATCCCAAAAAGCCAGACACAAAACCTTCCAACCGAACGGAACCCGAAATCCTACCAATCCCCTCCGATTACGCTTTCCAATGCACAAACGCCTCACACAGGCACACCTTAGGATCTTGCGGCAGGTGCAGACAAACTAAGAGAAGGAAAAACGAGCTCCAAAACCCTATACCCTAAACCCTAAACCCTAAACCTAAACATTTCCGGGGGTCGCTAGGGCCTCATCTGAGGTCTCGCACCTAGCGTCGGGACCGGGTCTGCAAGGGCAGCTAGTGAGACGCACGGTTGACGGATTACGATCTAATGAAGCTTGAGGGGTTTGGAAGACTGTAAAATATGTGTAAGTTAAAGGGCTGAAAGGCTTCGGGTTTAGGGCCAACCCCCCCCCCCCCCGCCAAAAGAAGCCACCATCTACCTCCGGAAGAAGATGTCGCAAAAAGAACGTGAGGGTCGAGTAGTAATACAACAAAACGATGGGTGGAGCCGCGCAAAAATGCTGTAAACAAAAAACACAGCCCCCAAACCTTGAACCCTCAACCCTGAACCCCAAACCCGAATTCAACCCCAAACCCTAAACACTAAACCCAAACCCTATAGACCCTAAACCCTATTTAAACCCCAAACCCTGAACCCTGAACCCTGAACCCTGAACCCTACACCCTAAACCCTAAACCCTAAACCCTAAACCCTAAACCCTACACCCGCAACCCTCTTGCCACCCTGGGCTTTCACAAGGCCTCCCGGACATCTGCAATGGAAGGCAGGCGGAGCTCGCCCCTCTCACTGCAGTTAAGGGCTGGATGTGAATTGGGGGCAAGGGTTTAGGGTTTAGGGTTTAGGGTTTAGGGTTTAGGGTTTAGGGTTAAGGGTTAAGGTTTAGGGTTTAGGGCTTAGGGCTTAAGGTTTTCAGTTCAGGGTTTAGTATTCGAGTTTAGGGTTTAAGATTTAGGGTTTCGAGGTCCAGGCACGAACCCGCTCTAGTTTGGGTATTGGGGCGTAAAGAAATACCACACAAAGTTCAGGTTTTAGGTCCCTTGGGAATCTGCCTTTTCCAAAAAAAACAAGTCTTCGTTGAGATGTTCCCAGAGAGACAGGCAGCTGTTCACCCTCGCATGGACGAGACACCTTACACCCTTCAACCCTAAGCCCCCCCAAGGGGGCTTGGTATATTGGTTGCTGCCATTGCGCCAACGTCTGTCAAGAGATCTACCCACCAATTGCCCCTCCTCACCGCTCACCATTTGGGGCTTCGGGTTTGCCTTCAAGGCTGCTGGTGGGCTGAAAGGAACAAGACTGGAGCCCAAACCGCGTCGTCACGGTCAAAAAAATGTATCTATGAGGGGGCCCTAGTGCAGAGGAGCACAAAAGCATCAGACATTGCATCGTCGCAGAATGGGTTCAGGAGTTTAGGGGGGCTTGTTAAGGGTGTTTGGAGCAACCAGAGGGGACAAGTAATCCTAAACCCTAAAACTCTAGAACCCTAACCCTAAACCCGGTCCACTACTTTGCGCTCATGTGGGTCCTTACACAGCTCGGAATGTACACTATAGCACTTCCCTTCAGTTTTTGGGTTTGGGGTTTAGGGTTAGGGTTTAGGGCTCTGCGGATAGTTACATGGTCCCTTAGAATGGACCCTTTAATGGGGCTCCACATGGTCCCTTAGTATGGCCCCTTCAATGGGCTTCATATACCCCTTTTTCTACCCGTTAACACCCAAGGGGCCCTTACTTCAGAACCCTTTAGAGAAGGTAAGGGACCGTATCAAGGGACCATGTAACTACGCTAAGATTTAAGGGTTTAGGCTTTCGGGTTGGTCAGATGAAGCAATGCTGGAAAATAGCCGAATTCTCATGGCATCAATGTATAACCTTCTACTCTTATGGAGTCAAGAACTCAATACGCGAATGTACTGTGAAGTAACCCTATATGCCTGTATTGTACGTGTATAGACGGCAAAGAGATTTCTCCTTGAGCTTTGAAAGTATCTTCTGGCTTGTTATCCAAGAACTCATTTAAGTGATGGCTAGGGAAACCAGCCCCCAAGGTCAGGGTCAAGTGGTCAAGCGTTCGGACTGTGAGACAGGATTATGATGGTTCTGCAAACTGACCCCCCTGGCACGACGATTCAAAACATGTTAGACTGTGCTCGAAAAGCTTATGCTGCCCCGACGGGCCGCCAAATCGCTCATTTGGCTTCTCAAGCGCAGAAAAATGAAAAACTCCTGGGTATGGAGCTCCGTCGTTGTGATTCACGAAATTACTCTAAGCTTCGAAGACTCTACATCTAACCATGCGAACCTCCCCTCAAACGTAGTACCTTTTTACGGGACAGTAGTATACGATCATCCCCTATAACTAACCCAAAAAAAACTACATTGGGAGCCCTGAGGTAGACCCCCCCCCCCTCCAACAAAGCAAAGGGCTGCGAAGACCGATCACCTCGAGAGTGCATCCGCAAGCGCGGTTGACAACACCGAAGCCGCTTCGTCGAACGAGGCCGTGTTGCACCTTCTGATTCAGCACTAAACCCTAAAAAGTAAACCCTAAACCCTAAACCCTGAACCCAAAAAGCAACAGCTTAAGAGCCCCAAGCTTGGATTGTAGTACGCTACCTAAGACTCTTCTAGGGTGGGAATGAACTTCAACAGCAGGTTGCGGGTTCTTATAGACAAGTCCTGCATCTACTCAGAACCACAAACTTCCTTCACAAGTAGGAACACGAGACAATGTAATATGACAACTCTATGTTGAAACTTACACTTTGCCTGGAGTAGTCCATGTACCTTTGAACAAGGGGAAGTCCCTTCTCGTCATTGGGCATACGTGCCTTTCTGTGCGGGTGTAGGGGGCTACAGTATTCTGCAACTCAGTGCCCAAAATACGCCAGATTATTAAGTCACATGAACATGATTAGACTGATTAGACATAAAGAAAACAATAATCAGTATCAGCATCAGCATCAGCATCATCATCATCAACATCCTCACAGTTTGAGGTCGTTAGGCTTCCTTTCAATAGATTCTTTTCAGGAGTTTACGTAAGCCCGATACGGTTTACAGGAGGCTTCTTACACAAACCGTACTTACCCTTCTGCAACTCTCTAAACCGGAAACCTTAAGTCCTAAACCCCTAAACCTTGAACCCCCTAAACCCCCCTATATGGGGGGTTTCCGAAACTAGGGGTACCTTATTGGGGTGCTTACTATAAGGGGATCCTACGTTTTGGGGGGTATATTTTGAGGGTCCCATATTTTCGTAAGCCCCCCCTAAATCATAAACGTCCTTTTGCAGGATTTCCGAAAACCCTAAACCCTGAATCCTACATTCAAAACCCTAAACCCTAAACCTTCCCTAAACCTTTTTCCCAAACGTCCTTTGCAGGAATTCCGAGGACGTGGCCGGTTCAGCTCCTTCGTCGCCTCGTTGTCGGGCAGCGCCAAGCGAAACATGAGCGCCACGGTGGGTTCCTGCGGGCTCGGGGCGGCCCTCGATCCCTTAGGGGTTTAGGGTTTAGGGTTTAGGGCGACCCTGATCCCCCGAACCCGCGAAAACTCTAAAACTTCCTGATCACCATGACCCCTAAACCCTGCAACCCCTTAACCCTAAAGTGGAAAACCGTGTAAAAACTGTAAAAACTCTAGAGTTCCCTGTAGCCCTTGACCGAAAAGCCCCATAATTCCGCCCTCTTAACCGCTTCGGGGTTCAAGAGGGTTCAAGCAGAGGCCTTGGGGAATCTTAGTGTTTAAATGGCTTCAAGGTCAGGGGGAACACTAATTCTTACACCCTAAGCCCCCATCCCCTCTCCCTACACCCTATACCCCAAAACCCTAAACCCTCTACCCTAAACCCTGAAACCCTGAACCCTAAAACCCCAAACCCTAAAATCCTAAACCCTAAACCCTAAACCCTATACCCTAAAACCCTAAAACCCTGAACCCTAAAACCCTAAAACCCTAAAACCCTGAACCCTAAAACCCTAAAACCCTAAGAACCCGAAGTCGAGTTGGGGTGCTAACTCAAGGCGTTGAAGGCCTCAGGGCCGAACTCTCCGCCCCTGAACCCCAAGTCCTACGCATGAACCATCCTGAGCTCCCAAAAAAACTAAGACCTCTTAACCCTAAACCCTAAACACTAAGCCAAAAGCCCTAAACTCCTAAGTGCAGGGAGCCCTATGGCTCCGATAATTCTTCAACCCAAAGCCCTAAAACCCTCAGCCCTAAACCGGCCCTAAACCCTGACCCTAAACCCTAAACCCTAAACCCTAAACCCTAAACCCTAAACCCTAAACCCTAAACCCTTCAACCTTACGGCCTTGCACCCCTGAAATCCCTCCCAAATCCCCAGAATGCTGAGTCCTGCTGTATAGCAACTAGGTTGCAGATTAGGTTTTTGGGTTTCGGGCTCAGGGCCGTGCAAACCCTAAGCCCTCTAAACCCAATGCCCTACCTCGCTCAGAAAATCACGCTTACAAGTAGGATAACCCAACTTACCTTGAACGGTCCCTATATGCTTGAGTGGCCACTAAATATCCCCCCCTAAATACCGCCTGAGGTCCTACAAGCGTTCCTCCAAGAGCCCCTTGAGAGTAGGATGACCCAACTTACTGAGGCCTTCAACGCCGGCGTCGAACAGTTGCAATTGCCGTTCGCTTAATTAGTTGAGGGGTTTGAAGAAGGCTTGTGAACGGTTTTGCATGAAAACCCTCGAAAACCAGAAAATCAAAAAGCCAAGAAAGATGAAAACTTGCAGAACAATCTGCAAAAAACAAAACACAACAACATCATAGCAAAAACACAAAATTATCAAATCCCAATGCTTCGCCAACAATACTTGAAAACATTTTGAAAAGTTGGGTAAACTTGTTTTGATCTTTTTGCGTTTTTGGAAACCATAAATCTGAACATACAAACGGCGCTTTAAGTTCAGAAACCAAGGTTTTAAGTTCAGATTGTATTTTCAACTAAACCCCAAAAACAAAAACAGTAAAATGTCATGTTAATAAAAAACATTTTGCTAAATTCTTAAACTTTCTTATTGCAACAAGTACCGAAACTATTCGAAGATTGTTGGTGGAAATAGTTTAAGTGTGTTTTTCAGTATGTGCTACTCACAGGCTATTAAAATGCAACCTCATAGCCCCCAAAACCACAGGCCTCTTTGAACTCATTCAGTTAATTTGGGTTGACAGGGGATGTTCAGGGTGACTAAAGAAGGGACCCTTAGGAGGGACCTTCGGGGCTAGGGTTTAGGGTTTAGGGTTTAGGGTTTAGGGTTTAGGGTTTAGGGCTTACACCGGAGCTACTTAGACATATAGGGACTATAAGGATTGTATTGGGGGTTTAAAGACTGAGGGTCGCTTCCGGGGGTCCCTCCTCATATCACTTAAGCTTTAGGGCGCAGGGCTGTTTGGGCTTTGCGGTCCCTGGGTCCCTAAACCCTAAACCCTAAACCCTAAACCCTAAACCCTAAACCCTAAACCCTATATAAACCCTAGCCACAAGTTGGGATGGCAAAGGAGTTCGCGTGTATCACACGCGGATTCAGGCGTAGCCAGGTTGACGCTCGGAACCCCGAAACCCTCAATCTTCAAAGGGGTTAGGGTTTAGGGTTTAGGGTTTAGGGTTTAGGGTTCAGGGTTTAGGATTTAGGGCAACCCTAAACCCTTGACCCTTGATCTCGGCACGTTGCCTGCACACCTGCACTGGAGGGATCTGCGCGGGCTAACTTCGTGCGATGTGTTCCTTATGTCCTCGAGGGCGAACCCACCTGAGGCGAAAGACCTTAAACTCTATACAAGACCAAAAACACAGTAGACCCAAAGTTTGAATCAGCACAAACATGAAACCCTAAATACCTCAGCGCCCTAACGCCCTAAACGCCTTTAAAGCCCTAAAAGCCCCAGACGCGACAATTAAAGCCCTAAACCCTGCTTGGCTCAAAGGCCGCTCCTCCAGCGGCTCATAGGCAACGCCATGCTCGAAGACTGCGGGCCTCGAAGACAGGCTTGTGGGGCTTAGGGGGAAACGAGCGTTGAGGTTCTTAGGGCCTGGGGCTTGGGGTCCTTGGGCCTTTGAGTCAGAGGTTGTAAGGGTGTGGGGTGTAGGGCCTTTGGGGGGTTGGTTGAGGCTCTTAGGGGTTAGAGTTCAGGGGGCTTGTTTGAGCTGATGAGCTTTATGGCGGGTTGAAGGCTGCGTAGGGGATTTGGGGGTTTAGAGGCTGAGGCGGGACTGAGGATTGTAGGGTTTACGGACTAAACCGTAAAGCCTAAACCCAAAACCCTAAACCCAAAACACTAAACCCTAAACCCTAAACTGCAAGGGGGTCTTGGGTTCAGGGTCGTGGGCTTGTGGTGTCGAGAACTTAGGCCTCAAGGCGTTCCGGGCTTTCAGGACTCAGGGTTCTAGGGGACCCGTTCAGGCACGTAGGTTAGGGGCTCATGAAGGTTCTCTTGGGCGTAGGAGTCAAACCCGAAACCCTAAACCCCAAACCCTAAATCCTAAATCCTAACCCCAAGCCCTAAACCCTAAGCCCCCTGAATGTCTTGGATTGAACTTGTTTGGGGTTCTTGGCCCTCGGCTCCAGAACTTTCAGGCTTTAGGATGGGCCTGGGGTTCAGGGTTTAGGGTTTTTGGGGTTTAGGGTTCATAAGGTTTAAGGCTTAGGGTGTAGGGCTTTGGGTTCTTATGACTTTTTTGCGGGTCTGACCTCCGGGGCCCGGAACCGTCAGCCCTGAACCTGTGCCGACCACTTCCAGCACTGGGATGCGCCAGTGCTCTTTAGGCGCCGGCTTTAGGGTTTAGGTTGGGATGTTCCCCCTTATACTAAAGGTCCTCAATAGGGACTATAGTATCCCCAATTGTAATCCCTAAGCACTGTTAGCATAACGTTCGCTGGCTTTGGGTGGCCTCCCAAGCCATGCCCCTCACAAGCCAAGGTATGGTGGACAGACCGCGACCCACCCTGTGAGTAGTGGGCCAACGGGCCACAGTTTGCCATGATGTGCCGTCTGCTTCTCATGGTTGTCTTTCTGTTGTTTTTTTCCTTGGCTTTCGGGGCACCGGATCCATCCCTGAGCAAGCGCTTTTCCGCTCTCCGAGTGGTGGTTTGGCGGCAAGGTCCAAGTCTATCCCTCAGAACGCGCCCACCTCAGACCACCCCTGGACAGCATCCAAAACCGCGAGGCAAGCAACAAAGTGGGCGCTTTGCTCGCTGGCAAAAAGCCAGCGCTCACCTGCTCAAAAAGAGTAGTCCCTATAACCTTGAACCTTGAAGGCAAACTATCCCTAAACCGACACTCAGCTTCCTGTGAAGCCGTCTTTTACCCTTCACTATAGGAAATCTTTAGGGTTTGGGGCTTCGGGAACCTCAAAGAACCAAAGCCACTCCGTAAAGGGTAATGAACGACAACCAGAATGATTTGTTGTTGGTGCGCATGGGTTCCTCAAGAAAATCCTAGTTTAACAGCAGCAACAACCCTAAAATCCTGACGATCCCCACAGTCTTGAACCCTCATGCCGTATCCAAGACCCTTGACCCCTAAACCCTTGCCCCGAACAACTCCGAAACCTTGAGCCCCACTGCCCATAAGGTCCAAAACTCAAAAAACCCTAAACCCTAAATAAACCCTAAACCCTAAACCCTAAACCCTAAAACCTAACATTGGATTTTCCCTAAACCCTAACCCCGAACCCTAAATCCAAAACCCTAACTTCCGCTGGGCCGCGTGGCAATGTAGACGCTCCCGGCGCCCAGCCCCACCGTGGTGAGCTCGGCATTTGTCAGCCTATCTCAGGGATTTGACAAGGTTCAAGGGTTTAGGGTTTAGTGTTTAGGGTTTAAGGGCTTATGGTTTTCGGGGTTTAGCACGCTTTGGGTATCCCATGCGACATCTTGATGCGAAGGGTAGGAGTTTGGCCACCTACCCAAACCCCCAGACGTTCCCACTCCTGCCCCAGCCCCCAATGCGTGCCCCCAGTACCCACTGCCTGCTTAAGGTTAGGGTTTAGGGTGGTAAGGTTCAGGGTTTAGGGTTTAGGGTTTTTGGCTTAGGGTTTAGGGTTTAGGGTTAAGATACTTGGAGTGCCATCCCTGACAGGAAGAAGGTGGTCAGGCTTTTCAGGATTCTGGGTTTCAGGCTTACACGGTTTAGTGCTTAGTGTGGCTTAGTGTTTGCTCAAAGGTCCTGCGTGAAATGCCGACGAGCTCGTCGCAACTTCTAAGTGCCCTAGCAGGCCTATGGCCCGACACGAACAGTGACCTTAGACTCCTAAACCCTCTATACCCTGAACCTATAAGAACCTTAGACCCTGAATGAACCCATCATTACACCCCCAAACCCTGGACGCAACCCTGAACCTGTGAACCCTGAGCCCAAAACCCTTATGGTTTTGGGTTTAGGATTTGGGGTTTATAAAGGGTTTAGGGCCAAGATTACCAACCCCCCCTCCCCACCCCCTCCCCCAACCCTAGACTCGACCTTGAGAACCCCTGAGACCTAAACTTTAAGAGTTTGAAGGGTTTAGGTATTGAAGGTTCAAGGGTTTAGGGTTTAGGGCTAAGCTCTAGTCTCGAACACTTGGTCTCAGGGTCGCCTCTGCCACGCGTCCTCGTCCCAAACACTGGGGTCGGCTCCTGGTGCACAGAAGGTTCGGGTTCAAGGTCTCTGGCACCCTAAACCCTAAACCCTGAACCCTGAACCCTAAACCCTAAACCCTAAATCCTAAACCCTAAACCCTAAACCCTAAACCCTAGACCCTAAACCTTAAACCCTGGCTTTGGCCTTAGGGGAACAGGGCTCAGGATTGGGGACTGCGGGCTTCAGGGTATGGAGGCCTTAGGGCTGTAGAGTTTATGGCTTTGAGGTACAGGGATTAGGGTGAAGGGCAACCAGGTAGGGTTCAGGGTTTAGGGTTTAGGGTTTAGGGTTTAGGGTTCAGGGTTCAGGGTTTAGGGTTTAGGGTTTAGGTTCCAGGGTTTCGGGTTTCGGGTTTAGGGTTTCGGGCTTAGGGCAACTAGGTAGGGTTCAGGGCTTATGGGGCTTTCAGGCTTACTGTCGGGTAACTTTCGATACACCCTGATCCTGAATCCAAACCCTTAAACGAGCCTCCGTGGCCCTCGTCACTGGTGTGCAGGCCACAGACCAGGTGCCGGCGTCCCTTGAGCGTGACGCCTTACTTTAAGGGCTTGGGGTGGGGGGGTGGGGGGGGGGGGGGAGTAGGGTTCAGGGTTTAAGGTTTGGGGTTTGGGGTTTATGGTTCTTTAGCGTTTTGGGCGTTTGGGGATGAGGGCTTTGGGTTGAACCCTAAACTCTAAACCCTAAACCCTTAGACCCCTAGACCTTTGAACCCTGAACCCTAAACCCTAAACCCTAAACCTCTAGACCTTTGAGCCCCAACCTGTTTGGACCCAAAGTTGCCAAGCACGCCCGGATAAGCCGCATGGGCGACCCCAGTGGACATCTTGCACGGCAAGACTGGAGCTTCCTCTTGAGAATCACAGCCCTAAACCCAAACCCTCAACCCTCAACCCCAAACCCTGCAGCACTGCGGGGGCTCATGGCATTGTATGTGAGGTAGTTAACCCCAAACCCTAAACCCTAAACCCCAGACCCGACATCACTTAGGCGCACACCAACTTGCAGCAGGCCGGACGCGCCGTCACGATGCGATCGCATGAACTGCCAGTCCTTCTGCTGCTGAGAGAGGGTTCACAGTAGGGGCCTGGGTCGGTCAGGGTTTAGGGTTTAAGGTTTAGGTAGGGTTTAAGGTTTAGGGTTTAGGGAACCCTAAACCCTAAACCCTAAACCCCAGGAAGCCGTAAAGCCCTGGAGCCTTGGAGCCCTAAACATCCTTGAGCCTTCCTGCAATCCCTGGCCCGTCATGGCTCAACCCTACAGGCTGAGGTTGGGGGGGGGGGGGGGGGGCGGGTTCAGTGCTTGGGTTTAGGGTTTAGGGTTTAGGGTTTAGGGTATAGGGTTTAGGGTATAGGGTATAGGGTATAGGGTTTAGGGTTAAGGGTTAAGGGTTAAGGGTTAAGGGTTAAGGGTTAAGGGTTAAGGGTTAAGGGTTTAGGGTTTAGGGCTTAGGGTTTAGGATCTTGGTTTAGGGCTCAGGGCTTAGGGTTGAGGATACCTTGTATCCGAATATGCCTTTGCTTTGGCTTTGTAACAAGGGGTGGTGGGGATTTGCAATAGTGTCAAGACAACGCCTTCACCTTGCAAAGCGTAGTCTTATCTTAAAGAGACCTTGCTTGTGAAGCGAGCATGAAGGTAACAGTTTAACACAAGCCTGGCTTGGTTGCGTCGGCTTGGCTGAGACAATGCGAACATTACCAGATGCGTGCCCGGCCTTTGACAATCTGGTTTGTCTTGGGCTAGCCTTAAGGGGAGGGGGGGGGGGGTGGGGGGGGGGGGGGGGGGGGGAGGGGGGGGGGGGGGGGGGGGGGAGGGGAGGGGGGGGGAGGGGGGGGGGAGGGGGGGGGGGGAGGGGGGGGGAGGGGGGGGGGGAGGGGGGGGGGGGGGGGGGGGAGGGGGGGGAGGGGGGGGGAGGGAGGGGGGGGTGGTGGATGCAGAACCCTCCCCACCCCCCCCTATGCATTTCTGTCAGCCTTTCACCTTGCCGAGCATATAGGGTTGGCGGTTGGCTTTGGCTGGGAGGTTTGAGAGGGGGTGCTCAAGATCATCAGAGCCTTACAGCACACCCAAATCCTACATCCTTGAAACCATACAAACCCTGAATCCTAAACTCTTAGCCCTAATAAACCTTTCGTAGGCTTTCTCAAGCCAAGCATCCGAAGTTTCACCACGTCGTGTAAACCTGAGAAAACACTCAGATAAGAGCCCCTTCGTCAAAACAAGGGACCCCAACACCCCTAAACCCTAAACCCTAAGCCCAAAACCCTAAACCCTAAGCCCAAAACCCTAAACCCAAACCCTAAACCCTGAATCCTAAGCCCATGCACCATAAGCTCCTCAGCGGTGTGCTGCCACTGCGCTTCGCAGGCACCCAGCGCGCCGCGGCGGAGGATAGAGGCCTTGTGGGGTCATGGAGGAGGAAGGGTTGGGGTTTAGGGTTTAGGGTTTAGGGTCTAGGGTTTAGGGTTTAGGGTCTAGGGTCTAGGGGTTGGGGGCTTAGGGTTTCGGGTGCAGTGGGTTGCGGGGCTTAGGGTCGAAGGTGGGCTGTTCTCTGTACCTGTAAAGTGAATCGAACCTGGCTGAAGACAGGAAGTATAGGAGAAAAGATCCTAAGCTGAGGGCTTAGGGTTTGAGGGCTTCTAGGGTGTCGTGGTCTTGACCCTGAACCCTTGAAGTATCCAGAGTCTTAAGGGTTCGAGGTTTACTCCGGTAGACACAGCCATCTTTTGCGATGCGGCCGCCTTCCCCACAAATTCAAACATCGCAGCTCCTACGTGGTACGCAGTGGACCTAGCATGAGTGCAAAGAAGGATGGGAGTTCCTTCATCTTACTTATTCTTAGTCTATTAGTAGGGAATGAGGGAACTAAGCACCCTTTTTGGTCCCTTAGAAGGCTTGTATCAGGGAATATAAGGTGCCCAATTCTCTGGTCCCTTTCTAAAAACTATTGTAGGTCACGCGGCGTGTGCGGCGCGTGAAGGCGCAAGACCTTCAAAGGTCATTGTCAACCCATGCATTCGACTGAGGCACGCGAGATTTTCCACTCCACCAAGTTGTTTAATTAGGGCCTCGCCACCCTCCACCCCTCCATCCCACCCTCCACACCGAAAAAGACTTATTCCAAACACCAAACCCACCATATCCCTAAACCTTGAACCCTAAACCTTATATACACAGTCCTAAGCCCCGTAAACAGTCCCTGAACCCTAAGCCATATACCCCCCAACCCCGGCTTAAGCCTAACCACGTAGAGCAACCCCAGCCTCAACTCCATAAACAAACCCTAACCCCTAGCTTAACAAAAAAAACCCTTAATCCTAAAACCCAAACCCTAAACTCTAAACCCTAAACTCCACACCCAAAACCCTAAACCCTAAAGCCACTTGAAGCAACCACGGGCTTCCATTGAAGCACCTCCCGTGCCGGACCCAGCGCGGAAGCCACGCGCCGGAGCACCCCGGCGCGCCTCACGGCCTCTCGGACTCTGGAGACTTTGGGGGTTACGGGGGTTAAGTTGGTTTAGGGTTTCGGCAACCTGCGAGCCCAATTGAAAACCTTGCCTAGGACGGATTTAGGGTTTAGGGCATGGGGGTTTCTATCCATAAGACAAAGGAAGTTGAGGGTTTAGGGTCTAGGGTTTGGGGTTATATACTCAAGGTTTCAAGCATGAAGCCCAAAAAACGACAATGTCTAAGCAAGGCCTAACCCTGAACCCTGAACCCTGAACCCTGAACCCTGAACCCTGAACCCTAAACCCTAAACCCTAAACCCTAAACCCTAACCCTAAACCCCAAACCCTACAAAGCGCCGAAGGGCCTCTGCAAAGGCACAGCATCGTATCGGCGCGCGGCGCAGAGGCCCTCCCGGTTGGAGGGTTAGGGGTTTTGGGTTCATAGGGTTTAGGGTTTAGGGTTTAGGGTTTAGGGCTTAGGGCTTAGGGCTTAGGGTTTAGGGACCTGAAAGTACGTACCCCAAGTACTCCTTGAGGGCCTCAGGGTACCTTCAGTACCCCTAAAGCAGAGCCCTTAAGTGCACATGTCGAGCCAGCCAGCGAGCGAGACAGCGAGAGAGAGAGAGGGAGAGATGGTCTTCGAAGAACGCAGAACTCGAAGCCTTAAACCCTAAACCCTAAACCCTAAACCCTAAACCCTAAACCCTAAACCCTAACACATGAGCTTCGCAGCTTCAACAAGCGTAAAGCCAGCCTCCGCGCCCAAGCCTGGGAACAAAGCCCCACTGGCGGTCCTTACTTGGCTTGGGTTTGTAGGGTTTAGGGTTTTAGGGTTTAGGGTTTAGGGTTTAGGGTGTAGGGTTTAGGGTTTAGGGTTTAGGGTTTAGGGTTTAGGGTTTCGGGTTTCGGGTTTAGGGTACAATGAGCCATGAGCCCTAAACCCTCAACCCCAAACCTTAAAGGAACATGGGCAGCATGTGTGGAACCATGTACGAAAAATCCCAATTAGATACGGTATATGAACCCTAAACCCTAAGCCCGAAACCCGAAACCCTAAACCCTGTTTAGGGGTTCATGTGGTGCACAAGGATCATGGATTCATGGGCTTGGAGTGCCAAGGCACGTGCCCAAGCGGCTGGGTGTGCCAATCGGCCTTGAAGAGGAACGGCTCCTACAGAAGATTGACTTATGGGTTCTATACATAGGGTTCAGTAGCAGACCCTAAACCCTAATAGGCTTAGGATTGAGGGTATTTAAGGTAGACCCCAAAAACCACCAGAACTTCCCTCGAGTCACCAGAGCTGTCTCAACCCTAAACCCTAAACCCTAAACCCTAAACCCTACCCTAAACCCTAAACCCTAAACCCACCGTTCCCAACCGCTCCTTGGGCGAGGTCTCAAAGCCCCAGCACTGCATGGACGGAAGCTCCTGGTACGGTCGTTCCAATGCCCTTAGGGTCCATGTACCTATATTATATCGTACATGGGTTAGGGCTTAGGGTTTAGGGTTTAGGGTTTAGGGTTTAGGGTTTAGGGTTTAGGGTTTAGGGTTTAGGGTTTAGGGGTACCCCCCTAGGTTCTTTTTAGGGGTAACATAAGAAGGGTTCCTATACAGGAGCTTTGCAGTTCAAGTTGTAACAGGCTCCTTCTGCTGCAGTTTCGATTCTGCAGTGACGAAGTTGCTTGGAGTCACAACCACAACTGTACGAAGCCGAGCATCGGGATCTCAAAACAGACCCTGCACAACCCTCAACCTTCAACCCTCAATCCTACATCCCTGCAACCCCAAGGCTCCAAGGACTCTTATTTTGCGGGTTTTTGAGCCCAGAAGGCCTTCCGATATGTGGTTATGAGGGCTATTTGGAGCCCAAGGGCGCAAGTACGTAGCTTCCTATTTTAGGTTTTTTGGGGCTACTTGGAAGCCTAAGGGTACAAGCATGTAGACCCGAACCCATTCTAGAATTCATTGAGTCCCTTCCCTATAGGGTCCATGTACCTATTATATTATATGGTATATACTTGGGCCCTAAAGCTACTATATCGGGTATTTCCCCAATGAGGGTTACCCTCTTTACACCCCAAAGAGAATGGAATCCCCTTAAAGGGACGCCCCCCCCGTCTGTAACCCTAAGCCCTAAGCCCTAAGCCCTAAGCCCTAAGCCCTAAACCCTAAACCCTAAACCCGCACTATATAATATCCTGTATAGATATATACATGGACCCTTAGGGCTTGAGTACTCAAGTCTGAAACTCCTGGGACATGAAAGGCCCGCCAGGATCATCCCAAAGGTATTCGAGGAGCTCCTGCGTTCAGGTGAGGGTTTAGAGTTTAGGGTTTTAGAGTTTAGGGTTTGGGTTTAGGGTTTAGACTCAGAATGCCAAGCCTTGTTTATCCATGTTTGTAGATATACTGACAACCTTTCTAGTATTCTTAGATAATCTGCCACAGCAAGGGTCTTGGGCTCTTGCTCAAGCAGACAGACACACCTTCCAAATTCCGAAACCCTCAACCCTCAACCCTCAACCGCCCCCCCCCCCCCCCCCCCCTCTCCCCCTCCCCCTCCCCCCCCTCCCCCCCTAAAAAACCCCTCCCAAACCCCTGCCCCCCCTCCCCCCCCCTCCCCCCTCCCCCCCTCCCCCCCTCCCCCCCTACCCTCTCCCCCCCCCCCCTCCCCCCCCCCCCCTCCCCCCCCCCCCCCCCTCCCCCCCCCGCGTCCCAGTCTTTCCTCCTTCCGTTTGAGGTGCCTAGTGCTTCCCAAAGCGCCAACTGGATATAGTCTAGCCACACCCAGCACCCCTTCGCAAACCGTCCCATAATACCCATGCATGTAGGGCTTAGGGTGTACTACTATTCACTTAAGAAACCCCAGACGATGAAACAGATTTTCCTTCTTATGGGAACATGGGCATATTTTCATGTATTTCTTGGTCTGAAGCAAATAGTAGTCTAGGTACCCTAAATACCCTAAACCTTAAACCCTAAACCCTGAACCCTAAACCTTAAACCCTCAGGTTTACCACCCTTTCCGGATGGAATTCCAACACCTGGCGCAGTATGATGTCTGGGTTCCGGCTGCCCTCGAAAAGGCTATTCAACTATGTAACTCTAAGGGGCCATGTACCTGTTTAGGATATACTTGGGCCTTAAAGGGGTTTTGGGTCTAGGGCTTCAGGGTTAGGGCTTAGGGTGTGCATGTACCTGTTCAGGATATACTTGGCGGGCCTTAAAAGGGTTCCCATGTAGTAGCTTTAGCGCCCAAGCTTTTACCATATAGGTACATAGCATGTTCCCTTGCGCGTAATGAGCCCCCTTGAAAGTACCGACCCGCCTATAATCTCTTCGGGGCCTTTAAATATGACAACCCAGCCCAACAAGCTTTTGTCAAGCCCGATCCGGCTCGAGCTGCCCCAGGGCAAAGAAGGCGCACGGGCGCCGCTTTGTGCCTGCTCTACCCTGAGCCCGAAACCCTAAACCTGGACCCCAAACCCTAAACCCCATGATAAACTCTGAACCCTAAACCCTATTCACCCTAAACCCCTAGCCCTGAACCCTTTACAAACCCTGAAGCCTAAACCCCATACACCCTAAACCCCAAATCCCCTAAGCCCTGAACCCTTTACAAACCCTGAAAGCTACACACCCTATACACCCTGAACCCTTTACAAACCTTGAACCCTAAACCCTATACACCCCAATCCCCCAAGCCTATACACCCGATGTACGTTGGACCTTTAGAGTCTATGTGAGGCAATGCCCTTGTTTCCCATGTGAAAACCCATGGAAACTCACGTAAGTGATCCAAAACATGTTTTTTTCTCGACTTGCTTGGCCTGCCTGAAGGTCGTCCCTGCAAGCACTATTCACCCCGGACAAAGCAGGGCGCAGATGAAAAGTGAGTGTGCTTATGGCTTCGTCCGTGGAAAGTCCTAGCTCCAGATGTCGCATCTTGCAAGCTACACTACAAAATGTATTCTACTTGACTATAGTCTCTCGAAACGAGGCTATTGCACATCAAAATATCGAGAAGTCGTTCTCGAGAGGCATTTGGCAGATTGGCATGAGGCTGTTTGGAAGTTTCAAAGAATGGAAGCTGGAAGTTTCCAGTTTCCATGTTTTGGAGTTTTGTCTCACTGTCGATGTTTCAGCTCAGAATGGCAGCGTTCAAGCTGGCAATGTCGCCTTCGGGACGTGGAAGTTTGGCGGAAGTTTGTTTGGAAGTTTTGGGCAAACTGCCAAGTGACATTGGTCTACGCTGGCAAATTTTTGTCTACAAAGTTTGTCTATTTTCAAAAAATAGTATATTTTTGTCTACGAGCGAACAATTTCAACTACTATCCCATTTTTGTTACTATAGTTTTTTGTTTTGTCTATTTTCAAAAAATGAGACAATCTCTTATTTAAAAAAATGTATGCGCGGACAAAGTTTTGTATACGCGGGTTACTTGTTGCCCCCGGACGAAAATTGTCCAGGAGAGTCTTAGGGGTGGAGGCCAACTGCAGATCGATCATGCCTGTCTCAGCTGCGAGAAGAACTGCGGGCTTATGCGTCGGAGGTCTTTCAGGCGAGCCACATGCCTGACGAATTCTTTGCTCGGTCAATCCTTCGGAAGCGAAGGGCTCGATGTACACGCGGCGCTGTTCTGGAGAATGACGTAGTTCAAATCCGAGCTGGTATTGCAGAGAAGCGGCTATTGCATGTCATGACACGAGGAAGTCGCACAAGGTGGGATCTTTTGGAGAAATTCCGTCTTATGACGCATCTGGGTAGTTTTTTCTCGATGTAGTCCGCGTCAAGGAAAAGTGCTTTTGCAACCCACACCAAACTGCGTCTAAAGATGGAGTTGAAATTCTCCTCAGAGACATTCTTGAACTGGAGGAGGTCGCTTGTCTCGACACGCTTCCATCCCACCACGCGCAACATGCGGGCGACGTAGCCATAGGGCTTTCTAGCGGCCAGGTCGTCACCGGAAGCCAGTTTTTTGTAGAGATCCTCTGGAAACTTCCTCTGACTGTCGGGCTTTTCTTGAGCAGTCAGAGTACACGCGCTGGCGAAAGTCTCGAGCTGCTTTCCCAGTTTGTCCTCGTTGCGCCACAGGCTCGAGTATATGAAGGCACGGTTCTGCTTGTAGACAGCCGCAAGGTGCTGACTGTAAAGTCCCTCTCCTGCCTCCCCGATGAAGCATCGGTCGATGTTCTCGCCCCGCTTGGCGAGAGAAATGGCTGCGAGACAGCACGTGAAAAGTCTGAATTGCACCAAAAGGTCTGCGAAAAAAACTTCTGGAGTCTTGCTTTAGGGTTTAGGGCTTAGGGCTTAGGGCTTAGGGATTAGGGCTTAGGGCTTAGGGCCTTAGGGCCTTAGGGCCTTAGGGCCTTAGGGCCCTAGGGCCTTAGGGCCTTAGGGCCTTAGGGCCTCAGGGCTTAGGGTTTTGCTTGAGGCTTTGGGAGGATAGGCCAAGAAGACTTCCCAGGCCCCTAAGACAAAGGAACCTGTAACCCTCTGTGAGATGATGGTTCCGAACCTGTTGAAGGTTGGGTTTAGGGTTTAGGGTTTAGGGTTTAGGGTTTAGGGTTTAGGGTTTAGGGTTTAGGGTTTAGGGTTTAGGGTTTAGGGTTTAGGGTTTAGGGTTTCGGGTTTAGGGTTTAGGGTGCAGACTTGGGATACTTCCCTCATACTAACAGTCCTGAAAAGGGATTATAGTACCCCCTGCTCGAATCCCCACTAAGGACTGTTAGTATAAGGGGGAACATCCGAAATGATGGTCCCTTTTTGGGGGGTGCCTGGTGATGCAGAGCCTGATATCTAGGGTCGTACCAGAAGAGGGGGCACAAACCCGCAAAGCCCTAAAAACACAAAACCCCAAAAACCCTAACACCCTAACATCTCCCAAAACACCAAGACCCTAAAGCCAAAAAAACCTTAACCCCCCCCCCCGCCCCCCCCCCCCCCCCCCCCCCCCCCCCAAAAAAAAAAAAAAAAAACAAGTGCCCCGCCTGGCCGCCCGACGCCCCATCGTGCCGGCGCCGGCGCAAAGGAAGGGCCCCGGAGTGGCCGACCTGGCTTCGGGAGCATTAAAGGAGTCTTAGGTCTTATTTTTAGGGATTAGGGTCAGGGTTTTAGGGCTTTAGGGTTTTAGGGTTTTAGGGTTTTAGGGTTTTAGGGCTTTAGGGCTTTAGGGGCTTTAGGGCTATAGGGCTTTAGGGTTTTAAGGTTTAAGAGTAACTTAGGTCTTTTTTTGTGGTTTAGGGCTTAGGGTTTGGTTTTAGGGACAAGCGCGGCCAAAGCATATCCAGGAACAAGCTCGACGGTCACAATTACATGGTGATCTTGAGGGAGGCACACCGCAACCCCGCCGGAGGGTCCCACTTCTTTCACGGCAGCCAAGGAAGCAACTGTCTTGACCCGAGGGGCGTGTTGCCTGAAGCGTTGCAGGCACGGCGCGCTCCACTTCGTTTCTTGTAATAAGACAGGTGGCTTATGCGCAGTAGCCCTATGCTGGCCATTTTAGCTGTGCCAGACGGTCCAGCGTGCTCAAGGATTAGGGTTTAGGGGTTTAGGGTTTTGGGTTGAGGGTTTAGGGTTTAGTTCCAGGCAGCCCCTGAAGCGGGTTCAGGGCTAAGGGTTTGAAGGGCATTCCCCAGCAGCAGGGTGCTCAACCCTAAACCCTAAACCCTAAACCCTGACGAAGCCCAGAACCCCAAAAGCCTAAAGCCAAAGCATACGCCCAGAACCCCTCATGTAAAAAACAACATGAAAGTCAAGAACCTTCCTCTGATTGCTGTAGCTTCTGAAGCCCTATCTAGCGTTTCGGGTTTAGGGTTTAGGGTTTATAGGGCTTAGGGTTTTATAGGGTTTGGGAAAGCTCAAGCCAAGTCTCAAGATCCGGGACACTAAGCCCTGAAACCCCAAGCCCCTGATACAGGGAATGGCCCTCCTCCCTCATACCCATGAACCCTTATCCCGAATATCCGAATAATTGTAAGGAGGCGTAAAGGCACCTGATTCCCTAAATCTCTACTACGACTCGAGCTCAAACCCTGAACTCAAACTCGGAAAATTTCAGCCCTAAACCCTAAACCCTAAACCCTAAACCCTAAACCCTAAACCCTAAACCCTAAACCCTAAACCCTAAACCCTAAACCCTAAACCCTAAACCCTAAACCCTAAACCCTAAACCCCAAGCCCGAGCCGCCACCGCCACTCCGCCGACGCCGGGGCGGCGCCGCGCGCCGTGACGCCGAGGCCGTGGCGTAGGCCATGCCATGGCCGAGGGGTTTAGGGTTTAGGGTTTAGGGTTTAGGGCTTGGGGTTTAGGGTTTAGGGTTTAGGGTTTAGGGTTTAGGGTTTAGGGTTTAGGGTCTAGGGTCTAGGGTTTAGCGTTTAGGGCTTAGGGCTTAGGGTTTTGGGGATTTTGGGGTTTTAGGGTTTAGGGTTGTTGGGCTTTAGGGTTTAGGGTTCTAGGGTTAGGAGGCAAAAGCTTAGGTTTTAGGTTTTAGGCTTTAGGGGTTGTAGGTCTAAATGGTTTAGATTGTAGGGGGGGTTACACGGGTACGGGGTTTAGGGCGTTAGACTGTAACT
The DNA here is from genome assembly GCA_905221605.1 of Symbiodinium natans. NCBI lineage: Eukaryota > Dinophyceae > Suessiales > Symbiodiniaceae > Symbiodinium > Symbiodinium natans. The sequence goes on from CAJNDS010001768.1 coordinate 179,863, forward strand.
TTTTTGGGCTTCAGGCCTCAAGTAGGGTTTTAGGGCTTAGGGTTCAGGGGTTATAGGGTTGAACGGCTTTCGGAGCTACAGGGTCTTAGAGCTTTTCGGGGCTGAAGGTTGAGGGTTTGAGGGGTGTTAAGGAGTTGGGATTAAAGGTCTGCGGGTTTCGAGGGTTTAGGGGTTATGGGGTGTTGGGGGACAGGGAAAAAAGGTCTCAAGGCTTTCGGGGTGTTAGGGTTTTGATTTTTTAGGCGGGTTAGGGTTTAGGCTAGACCCAGGAGTAACCTAGGAATGAAAAAGGGCACCCCTTTGGGTTTTAAGGGGATGATAAGGGAACCCCAACCCCAAAAAAAGGGGAATAAGGGCCTACTGCGGCCTGCTCGAGGGTGTAGTAGGCTTCTTCAGGGCTTTTGGCTTTCGGGATTTGGCGTGTGTAGGGCTTGGGGATGTTGTAGGCCTATACTATACCGTGCAGGGCCTTGAAGTGCCAGGGTTTAGGGTTTGGGATTTACAATTTAGGTTTTAGGAACTACGGCTTGGGGTTTTCAGGGGCCATTGCTTCAGGGGTTTCAGATCATGTTCGGATGTAGGTTTGAGCCAGGATCTAGAGATTCGGGGTTTCAGGTCTAGGGTTTGGGGGTTCCTCGCATTGTCTTTGCAAGGCCGTTGACTTCTGCTCGGGGGTGTTGGTCGCTTTGCCTCAATCTCACGGGCGCGTGAAGATTGTAGGGTAGGTCTGACTTCGGAACCTCAGCACCTCAAATCCGCAGATCTGGAACCCAGCGCAAAGCAAAGGCCTCGCAACCCTTATAACCCTTAGACCTTACAAGCCCTGTAGTTCATCCTAAGACAGAACTTCAGGAGACCCAAACCCTACGAATAGAGGGTATCCCAAAAAGAACCTATACCCTAAACCCGAAACCCTAAACCCTAAACCCTCAACCCGAAACCCTAAACTTTGAACCCTGAACCCTAAACCCTAAACCCTAAACCCTAAACCCCACTCTGCCACCATTTAGAGAAGCGCCCATGTGCGACGGCCCGGAGCCTTGGCCGTACCATCGTCGGCCACACTGGCGACCACCGACCCTTCGCGCGACTTCGGTTGACAGTCTGAGGGTAGAAAGGGTAGAAAGGGTAGAAAGGGTAGAAAGGGTAGAAAGGGTTTAGGGTTTAGGGTTTAGGGTTTAGGGTTTAGGGTTTAGGGTCTACAATAAACTCCAAAAAGTTGGAACATCCTTATCCCCGTACTCCAAAAGGTCTACTAAAGGAAATCCCAGCCAAAGAGCCCAATACCCCTTTCTCAAGGCGAGAATATCTTAAGGACCATTCCTTAATGAAGGAGTATTGGGCTCTCTGGGGACCCCTCACAGGGTTAGGGTTCAAGGTTAGCGATGAGGGTGTTAAGCACTTCGCGGTTGACTTGTCGATGTATGGGGTGATGGGTTTTGGGGTCTAGGGTGCATCTAGGTTAGAATGTTTAGAATACATGTTCAGGGTTTAGGGGTGGACAAGGGCGAGAGTAGCCATTTTCCAGCAGGATACGAAAGAGATAAACTATCGTTCTTGAGGCGCACAAAGTCACTAGACCCAAGAGTAACCAGGCTTTTGAGGGAACCTACACCCCCCCCCCCCCCCCCCCCCACAAAAAAAAAAAAAAACAAAACAAAGACTAAACCCTAAACCCTAAAACCCTAACACCCTAACACCCTAAACCCTGAACCCCTGAACCCTAAACCCTAAACCCTAAACCCTGAACCCTAAACCCTAAACCCTAAACCCTAAACTCTAAACCCTAAACCCTAAACCCTAACCAAAAAAGGAACAAGGAGCCTACTCTGGGGCCCTCGAAAGTGATGATCTTGCTGCTCAACTCGTCGGGCTTGCATCTTGGGACTCCAACCCGTGCACCCCAACTTTGCAACTATCAACCCTAAACCCTAAACCCTAAACCCTAAACAAAAAAAACCTACACCCTAAACGCAGACCGGAACCGTGGGGCATAGGCACCCTCAACCCCAATCCCCCAAACCCAACTGCGAAACTACTAGTTGCTTAAGAACCCCGAAAAAAACAATCTTCCTTTTTAAGGGTCATATAGGGATTAAAATTGTTTTATTCTTATGGTGTTCTTAAGCAAATAGTAGGAGATCCCTGTTGTTGGAAGTCCCCTCCTGAGCCGCAGAAGCAGAGCCCCGTGACGTAGTCCTGGTGATTATTCACGTGAGGGTTTAGGGTTTAGGGTTTCGGTTTTAGAGATATCCACAGAAAGCACCCTGCACCCTAAACCCTGAACCCCCAAGCATAAACCCTGCAAAGAGGGCTTTAAGTTGAGATTTAGGGTTTAGGGTTTAGGGTTTAGGCTCTCGGAGTTTGAGGTTTAGGGTTTGGGCTTTGGAAGTGGGTTTTAAGGTGTAGAGTGTAGGGCTTGTGGAGGCAATGGTCATTAAAGCCTGCCTGCTTCTTGGCGGTCCTTTGGTAACCCAAAAACTAGCACTTGGTTGCTTAAGGTTCGATCAGGTTCGAAGTATCAACCTTGTCGGAACACATGCATGATCTGATTTAGGAAAACAAGGGGTGTAGACTTTATTGAACACCTTCTGGCTTAGGGTTTAGGGTTTAGGGTTTGCCCGATCGTATTCCAAACCCTGAACCATACGGGCACGTGGTTAAACAAGCACACGGATCTTGGCATGCATGAAGCCTTCGCTCGTCCGGCCTTGCTTTGGGTCTGGTATGGTATAGAATCTCACAGCTAGTCTGTTGGTAGCTGCATTTAGGGATGCTGAGCCTTGAATGAACCTAAATTGGTATTTGCTTAAGAAATACTCAAACAATTGCAACAAATCCTTCTTATAAGGGCAATCTAGGGAGTATTAGTCCTCTTGTTTTTTTTTTTTTTGGGGGGGGGGGGTCTTAAGCGTAGCAGTAAAGCGCTCTCGAAAGTAACCTACTTGTAAGAGAACCTAACCCCTAAAACAAGGGGGAACAAGGGCGGACTCTGGGTTCTAGATGTCCCACGTTTGGGTTATAGAGTTCTTAAGGGAGGGGAGTTCAAGGGGGGTGTGTATCCCAAGGTTACAGAAAATACTCCCTACTACTCCCTAATGCTCCCTAAGCTTCCTAGGTACCTACCCCCCCCATGAACCCCCCTAACCCTTAAACCCTTAAGAACCCTCCAAACCTAGTAACTCATGAACCCGTCTCCCTTAAGAACCCGATAATTCCGTCCTGATGGCCTTCCAGGCAGCGTTGCTCGCCGAGCGTCTGGGCAGCGTGGGAGGCAAGAATTCGGGGCTTGTCTATGGCCTTAAACCCTAAACCCTAAACTTGGGTTCGGCCGGTCCACACTAACAGTCAAATCACGCCGTGGCCTTATAACACACAGGCCAAAAATAGCACCAGGAATCCCAGTCAATTTTAGCATTTACCGGGTGCTTCTTTTTGTGGGTCTGCTGGTGGTGACTGTTAGTCACATAGCAGCAGAAATAGCACCAGAAATAGCACCAGAAATAGCACAAACAATAGCACAGAAAATAGCCCCAGAAATAGCGCCAGGAATAGCACAAAACATAGCACCAGAAATAGCACAAACAATAGCACCAGAAATAGCACCAGGAATCCCAGTCAATTTTAGCAGCTTAGCATTTACCGGGTGCTGTTTTTTGTGGGTCTGCTGATGGTGATTGTTAGTCACATAGCACCAGCAACAGCACCAGAAATAGCACCAGAAATAGCACCAGAAATAGCACAAACAATAGCACAAAAACTAGCACCAGAAATAGCACAAACAATAGCACAAAAAGTAGCACCAGAAATAGCACCAGGAATAGCACAAAAAAATGCACCAGAAATAGCACCAGAAATAGCACCAGGAATAGCACCAGGAATAGCACCAGGAATTGCAGGAATCTCAGTCATTTTTTTGGCATTTACCGGGTGCTTTTATTTGTGGGTCTGCTGGTGGTGACTGTTAGTGTGGACCGGCCGAACCCAACCCTAAACCCTAAACCCTAAACCCTAAACCCGAAACTCTAAACCCTAAACCCTAAACCCTAAACATGGAAACAAGGGTAAGGGATCCCAAGTATGCCTTCTTATATCTTGTTTCTTAAGGTTTCGGGGCTAATTATATAGCAAAGGGACCCAGATTCAGGGCCCCACTTGGAACCTTCGAGCTTGGCGGATGGGGGTTTAGGGTTTAGGGTTTAGGCTTTAGGGTAGTGTCAGGTTTTAGGGTTTAGGGTGTAGGGTTTAAGGAATGTAGTGTTTGCAGGTGATTCGGTGCTTGACGGCGAAGCCAAGGATAAGGGAATCGGTCCCTCAGAAGTGCGGGAATAGCTAGTTCATGGTTAGGATAAGATTGAAAATTTAATTTGTCATTCCTTATTGGGTTTAAGTACCCTTCAAAATGCAAAATGTTACCCAACTATCACAAAGATAAGGTGCCACTGGTCATCCAAGAGAGCGCCACCAGAAAGCTTTCTTTCCCCGGATTCTCACCTCCGATCCCCCGAATCCTGAACTCCTAAACCCTCAACCCCAAACCCCTAAACCCTAAACCCCTAAACCCTAAACTTGAAACCGCAGACTTGCACTGAACCTCGGACTTGACGTATCCACGCATGTGGGAGACTGGACTAAACCCCTGAACTAAACCCAAGAGGAACCTAGGAATGCAAAGGGTGCTCCTTTTGGTTTAGATGTGCTTGTAACGGAACCCACCAAAGAAAAGGAATAAGGGCCTACTAGTGAACCATACTGCCCTGCTACATCCCTAAACCCCATTAAAAAAACTGTCAATCTTACATTGCCCTTGAGATCCTACAGATTCTAGAAACACTCAGCACTAAAACCCTACCCGAAAACCAAACACCGCGCCCTGCAAGCCCCTGCACCTCGGAGCACCACAGGCGGATCGTGCGGTCGTCGGACGCGCTGGCGATGGTCTGCTCGTCCTGGCGGGCTCGTGGTAAGGGCAGCACCCAAACATCGAAGTCCTCAATCTACTTGGCAACCCAGTAACCATCATATAGCATGGGTCACCGTTTTTGGGTTGGTGACTCTAGAAGGTCACCCAGAACCAAGAAAAGGGGGGGCAAAGGGCACCACTGGGCTACCAAGTCTACCTCACTGTTTTCTCAGTCTCAGGCTTCTTACCCAAGAAGCAGCGTGGTTCAAGGGACTAAAGAAGGGGGGCCTCAGAAGGGACCTTAGGCATTCTTTAGGGTTTATTTAGGGGCTACTTCGGTATATTAGGGACTATATGAGGTACATGTGAGGGTATTAATAAGGGGGGAATAATAAGATTAAAGGTCCCTTCTAGGGGTCCCTCCTTCTACCCCTTGAGCCTTAAGTGGTTGCAAGCAACAGAGTTTACCTACTGGTTCTTAGTAGGGAAGGGAAGTAAGTACCCCACAGAATCCCTTAAAAGGGTATGCGCAGGGGGGATATAAGGTGCCAAATTCCCTCGTTCCCTACTAAGAACCAGTAGGTGCTGAGTGCACTATACTCCCCTGTTTTGTCGGGCTCGTGTTTTCAGGATGCTGTTGGGTTCCCGAAGGCTTCCAAACCCTTATGAACCTAAACCCTAACCCCTAGACCCTAACTCCTAAATCCCGGACCCGAGCAGCCCCAAAACCCAAAACCCTGAACCCAAAACCCAAAACCCTATATAAACCCCAAACCCTAAGCCCTGAACCAGCAAGCGGTCGCGGGTCCGGCGAGAGGGCGACGGCTCGGACGCTGTCCTCGTGGCCACGCCTGGAAATAACTTGTCTGCTAGACAAAAGAGGTAGGGTTTAGGGTTTAGGGACCCAACCGTCACGTAGGACTAAAAAGGGTATCCATTTAGGTTTAATTAAAGAGCCTATAAGGGAACCCCAAACCCCAAACCCCAAACTCTAAACCCTAAGCAAAATGGAATTAGGGCCCACTCGTGGGTCCTAGTCCAGGCCTGCAGCCCCGAAGCCTTGATCAAAGTTCGGGCAAACGAACCCTGAAGGTGCAAGCTTGAGAGGGGGATTAGGGTTTAGGGTTTAGGGTTTAGTGTTTCGGGCTCTGGGAGCCAAGGGTTTAGAGTTTAGGGTTTCTCTTGCATCCTAAATTGGGATGTACCCCCTTCTACTAACAGTCCTTCATAGGCATTATAATCCATATTAAGGACTGATAGTATAAGGAGGAACATCCCAAACACAAAAGCGATCTAGGATTGGGTTATACGTGCCCTGAACCTCCAAGTAAGCAGCATCTAAGCTCCTGGCAGGACACCAACGACTTCAAGCGTCCGCGCGTTCCAGAGCCTGCCAGAAAAAATCTTGATGGTTCGCCTTAAGAAAGCTAGGGTTTCTTGGTAGCCCGGAAACCTTCTTGTAATAAGGTTACCCTTGTTTTGTTTGGGTACTTCATAAGGGAACCCAGAACAGAAGAAAGGGGTGGAGGGTGCCACTGGGCCACCAAGGTTCAGCGGTCGAGGGTTTAGCAAACCTTCTCTTTTGTAAGAAGAGAAGCTGTTTGGTTCATAAGGTGGCTTTCAAAGGGACCTGAAGTCTACGGTCATGGCAACCCGAAACGCCCACGTAAAGCAGCAGCTTGTCAACTTCCTTGTTTAGGGGTGAGGGCTCAGGGAAGCCAAAACATGTACTTGAGCCCCCAAGTCACTACCGATATAGGAACGGAAAGGTGAACCCTGGTTTAGGGTTTAGGGTTTAGGGTTCAGGGTTTAGGGTTCAGGGTTTAGGGTTTAGGGTTTAGGGTTGTCATGCCCTTTGCGTTAGGGTCTGTCTGCCATCACTACGAGTACCTTGGGGGTCAAGATATTGCACATTAACCTTCTAGGTTGCCCAGCGACCTCGGATGAAAAAGGGTGCCCTTTCTTGCTTAAAGGGTTTCAAAAGGGAACGTAAACCCCCCCCCCCCCCCCCCTCCCCGCAAAAAAAAGGGAATAGGGGCACCACTGGGCATCCTAGGTCCTAGCCTTCGTGTGCTTTGGGACATTTTGGGATTAGTGCTCCGGGGCCGAAGCAATGAAAAACCTAAAGTCCAAGCCCCTGAACCCTAAACCCTAAATGTCCTAACCCTGAGCCCTAAATCCTAAACACGAAAATTCCTAACCCTAAACCCTAAACCCCAAACCCTAAACCCCCCCCTGCCCTCAGCGATGCACCTCACCGTCCGGTCCCAGCTTCCGCTCACAACCTCGCAAGTGTGGCCGAGATGCAGAATTAGGGGAATCGGGGCTTCGGGAATGGGGTTTAGGGTTTAGGATTTAGGGTTTAGGGTTTACGGTTTACTCTGCATGCTCTATATAGCATAACACTTTATGGGATGGTGTCGGGTAGCCAATTGCCCAAGTCCTTACCAAGAAGCAGTAATGGGCTGTCGTCGGTAGGAAATGAAGGACTTGGGTGTGATGAAATCTTTCTTATCCTTCATCCCGTACAACCCAAAGCAACCTGAAGGTTGATTACCCGAAACCCTAAACCCTATACCGTAAACCTTATAAACCCTGAACCCGAAACCCTACTGCACCCGGGAGCCCGCAGTCTGAAAGCCCTACACCCTACACCCCAAACCGTGAATAAACCCTACACCCTACACCCTAAGCAAGCCACCTGGGAGGACTCCCCACCAGCAACCGAGCTGACCTCGGGGAGATGTGGAAGGACGTACAGGGTTTAGGGTTTAGGGTTTAGGGTTTAGGGTTTAGGGTTTAGGGTTTAGGGTTTAGGGTTTAGGGCTTAGGGTTTAGGGTGTAGGGTTTAGGGTTTAGGGTTTAGGGTTTAGGGTTTAGGATTCAGGGGTTTAGTGTGTAGGGTTTTCATGTTCTTCTGTGCATTGGATGAAGGAAAAATTGCCCGCTTTGCGTTTCTAGACCCAGGAGTAACCTAGGAAAAGACAAGGGTCCCTTTTTGGTTTAAAGGGTTTGTCAGGGCACCAAACCCTAAAACAAAAGAAATAAGGGCCTACTCTGGGCCCTTGTGTTTGCTGATTTAGGGTTTCGGGTTTAGGGTTGCTTAGACCATCTTAGAATGTGTGCGATGCCAACTTGTCTTTGCACGCTTTGAAGACTCAGCAAAACAAAGCCCACAATCCCTGATTCCCTAGAACCTGAATCTATCGAAACGGTTACCCTAACAAGGGGATGATCAGGCGCCTATAAAATGCGCGCCCCTATCATATAAGAGGTTGCGGTTGGGTTGGTGAGTGGCTGGCGAGTGGCATGTGAGGCACATGTGAGGGGATGTCTCGGGGAAGAGCAAATGAGAAGCTTGTAAGGTCAAAAGGGGCTTAGGCTTGGCTATCCTGTGTAAGCATGTTTTTGCGTCGACCCTGTCTTTGAGTAAGCTCTCGTGAGAATTCAACCCGATCCAGGGTTTGTCAGGGCCCCGTTTTGTTGTCAGTCGAACGGGCGCAGCATTCGTCAAGCAAGCTCTCGTCGCTCGAACTCCAAGACCAGGTCCGCAGAAGGCTCGAAGCAGCCAGAGGCCCGTAAGTGGCTCGCGAATGGCTCTATATAGGCTTGTAAGTGGCGCGAAGGCCCATGAGGGGCCCGTAAGTTCGCAAGTGGCCTGAGCGGCATGTAAGCGGCATGTAAGTGGCATGTAAGCGGCACGTAAGTGGCCGTAAGTGGCGCGTAAGTGGTAAGTGGCCCGTAAGTGGCACGTAAGCAGCCCGCAAGTTGCCAAGGGTCCCCGTAGGAGGCCCGTGTTGGAGGCCCGTGTTGAAGCCCGCACAAACCTGTGCAGGAGACCCATGCAGCATCTGCCAAAAAACACCAGAACTTAGAAGTCAGGCAGCCTGCTCTTACGAAGCCTCTCCCTGAAAAACGCCAAAGGTTACGTACTCTCCTTACCCACACGACCTGATCTTACATAGCCTCTCCCTGAAAAACACCTAAACTTACATACTCTCCTTACCCAAGGGACCCGATCTTATATGATAGGGGCACGCTTTTTATAGGCTCCAGATCTTTGCTTGGACCTAAACCCGCCAAGCCCTCAACCCCCTATTGCCAGTGGAAACCCAAAACCTTAAACCCTAAAGCCTAAACCCCCCTAAACCCCCAACAACAACCCCAAGCCTTGCACCCCTTAGCCCATGAAACCCTAAAGCCCTGCACCCGAAGCCCTTCACCTCGAAACCCTAGACTTAAATGCCCTAAGCCCTAACTTCTGGACCCCTAAACCTAAAACAATAGCAATAAAACCGCCCTGAAGCCCTGGAGCCCGAAAAAAAAACCCAAAACCTGACACCCCTAAAACCCTCCGAGCCTTCGACGTCCTGCCTCCTTACTTGCGGCCCTCAAAACCCTCCAAACCCCCTAAACCCTAAACCCTAAACCCTAAATCCTAAACCCAAAACCCAAAACCCAAAACCCTAAACCCTAAACCTTAGACCCTAAACCCTAACCAAACCCCAAACCCAAAACCCTAAAGTCCCCAAAACCCCTAAACCAGGGGCTCCCAACACAGCTCCCGTGGCCCTGGAGCTCCGAGCGGTGGAGCGGCGAAGCCACGGCCCAAACCTGGGTTTAGGGGCTTTAGAGGGCTTTAGAGAGTTTAGGGTTTAGGGTTGGGTTCGGCCGGTCCACACTAACAGTCAAATAACGTCGTGGCCTTATAACACACAGGCCAAAAATAGCACCAGGAATCCCAGTCAATTTTAGCATTTACCGGGTGCTTCTTTTTGTGGGTCTGCTGGTGGTGACTGTTAGGCACATAGCAGCAGAAATAGCACCAGAAAAAGCACAAACAATAGCACAAAAAATAGCACCAGAAATAGCGCCAGGAATAGCACAAAAAATAGCACCAGAAATAGCACAAACAATAGCACCAGAAATAGCACCAGGAATCCCAGTCAATTTTAGCAGCTTAGCATTTACCGGGTGCTGTTTTTCGTGGGTCTGCTGATGGTGATTGTTAGTCACATAGCACCAGCAACAGCACCAGAAATACCACCAGAAATAACACAAACAATAGCACAAAAAATAGCACCAGAAACAGCACCAGGCATAGCACAAAAAAATGCACCAGAAATAGCACCAGAAATAGCACCCTTTTAGGGTTTTAGGGTTTTGGGGTTTTAGGGTTTGGGCTTTTAGTGGTTTAGGGTTTTGTAGGGTGTAGGGTTTTGCGGTTGATAGGGTTTATAGGGTTCATAGGATGGCTTTAAAGGGTTTGGCGGGCTCAGGGGTGCAAGGTTTGGGGTTGTTGGGGGTTTAGGGTTTAGGCTTTAGAGTTTTGAGGTATCAGGGTTTAGGGCTTATAGGGCTTAGGGTTTATAGAGTTTTAGGGTTTAGGGTTTCTCGGGCTTAGGGTATGAGGGGTTTATAGGGCTGGGGGTTTACAGGGTATAAGGGTATTAGGGTTTGGGGGTCATGGTGTTTAGTCTAGACCCAGGAATACCTTGGGAATACAAAGGGCGCCCTTGTTGGTTTTAAGGGGATGAAAAGGGAACCTCAACCCTGCAAACAGACAAACAAGGGCCTATTCCGGGTCCTAGCCCTAAACCCTAAACCCTAAACCCTCAACCCTGTTCTCTCTGAGTTGATGTCTATTCTCGCGGGTTCTGTTGAGGGTTCAAGGTTGAGAGCGGTGTTAGGGCCCTGCGCCTGCCGAACCTCAAACCCACTCCGGGACCTGAGGGTTTAGAGGGTTTAGAGGAGGGTTTAGGGTTTGGGTTTAGGGTTTAGGGTTTAGGGTTTAGGGTTTAGGGTTTGGGGTTTGGGGTTTAGAGGGTTTAGAGGAGGGTTTGGGGTTTGGGGTTTAGGGTTTAGGGTTTAGGGGCTTCTGGGCTTCTGGGCTTGGACTTAGGTGAAATCAGAGGTATCTTCGCCCGACAGGAGGGTACTACTGCGATCCTGGCTTCTTTACGTCTATGGCAGACATCTCGGTCTGGGATTTAGGGTTTAGGGTTTAGGGCTTAGGGTTTAGGGCGTGCCAAACGGAAGCGCGCTTTGGGAGCGTGCAGTAGTCTGCAGACCTACCCACCCCAAGACCGCCCACTTACAACTCCCAAGGAGTTAAGACCTCTATTTTTTACAAAGCATCACATGGGTCAGCACTCACGCCCTTTTGAGGACCTCCATAAGTGCGTGGACAGCTTGGGTTGGGCCAGGGAGGCTAGGGCCAGGCCAGGCTGGCCGGGCACAAACCTGTGCAGCAGGGCTGCTGCAGGACAGCTTGGATTGGTGCAGGGCCAGGCCTGGCTGTGGCATTAGCCCCAAGCTGTCCGCACACTGCCTTTGCCCTTCTTTGCGCCAAGGCAAGCTGGCAGGGCTGTGGCCCAAAAACTGCCCTCTGCCGCTTCCTGCCTCCCTGATCTTGGGCCAGGGCAGGCCAGCCCAGCCAGGGCCAGGGCCAGGGCCAGGCCAGCAGCGGGCCAGGGCAAGGGCTCACCCGCCTGGAACTCCCTCGCAGGGTCTCACTGAGCGCTCGACCAGCGCCCGCCTAGCCCAAAAGACAAGAGAGTGGGGTGGCGGGCGGGTTTAGGGTTTGGGGCTTTTAGGGTTTAGGGTTTAGGATCTAGGGCCCAGATTCGTTTAGGGCCGGTAGGCGCTTGGACCTACACCTGAAACTCCCGAATTCAACACGAAGCTCGAAACCCGATTCCCTCTTGATCCCCAACCCTAACCCTCACACACCCTCGAGTGGAGAGTATCCCCGAAGCAGCTTAATTCAGGTTCCCCGAAACCCGAAACCCTACTCGGGGTACTAAAACCCGCCAGCCACAAACGCCTCAGGCTCACACAAAGACCAGGCCGCATGGTGACCTGCAGCCGCACGTTCCAAGGGTTTAGGCTTTTCGGCTTTCTAGGTTCTAGGTTTGAAGGGGTTGGGGGTTTAAGGTTTAGGTCCTAGGTGAAGGGCTAACGGTTTCACGTTCCATGGCTACCCTAAACCCTAACCACTAAACCCCTTGACTCTCTTGACCCCAACCCCAAAACCCTAAACCGACCCTAAACCCTGGAACCCTAAACTGCTTCCTTGTTGGGGTGATATTAAAAATTGTCATTTAAAATTTGCTATTCCTTATTGGGGATTCCATATGACAAAAATGCGAAATTACAACCAACGAGGACCCAGTAAACCCTGAGCCCTGGGATGTGGGTTTAATGATTGGGCCGCTCCAGCGAGTGCGCGTGCACGCTTCCGACGGCTCCAGCTCTTTAGTTTGGATGGTTCAGGGTTCGGGGTTTAGCGCTCAGGGTTCAGGGTGTAGAGCTAAGGGTTCAGTGTTTACATTTAGGGGTATTCGATAAAGAACCAGGAAACAAAGCCGTGCCAAGTAGTAACCTGTATAAATCCCAAACCCAAGTTTTCAACAAGCGGATGCTCTGGGTGCAGGCAGGATTTAGGATTCCGTGGCCTGGGGTCTGGGGCTATTTTGCTTTCGTGTACATGGAGGTTCAGTGTACTCGTTCGAACAATGCGGTCTCTTATAGCCCAAGTACAACCCATCTTGGGATACTTAAAGGGCTAAGTGGGTAATACGTACACGTATATTTGGGTTCATAACCCTAAACTCTAGACCCTAAACCCTAAGCCCCTATTTTCGGGTTTTCGGAGAGTGTCTGAGATCTCGTTCTTAAAAAGAGAGCACCTGCCACAAGCTTCGGGCTTGTGCAAGGCCGGTACCTAAAGCCAGAAAAGAAGAGCCCTACGCTTTACCGTTTGAACCCTGAAAGCCTCAACCTTTCCAACCTGAAAAGCCGATGTGCGTGAAACAACAAAAGCCTTGGACCTTTAAACCCTAAGCCCCTTTTCCAACCTAAGCCCTGAAGCCCTAAACAGTAAACCCTAACACCCTTCCCCGTCACCCTGAAAACCCGAACACCGTAAAACCCTAAAACCCTAGCCCTGAAGCCCCAAACCCAGTAAGCCTCACGAAAGCTTCTTCCAGCGCAAGGCGCCCACTCAACAACAACTGGAGGCTTAGGAGGTTTAGGGTTTAGGGCTTCCAGGACTAACATGTTTTTAGGCCTTCTCACGCGTGTGCCCTAAACCCTGACAACCCGAGAAAACCCCAAATAAAGCCTGAAACTCCCAAAGGGAGGCAAAAAAGCCGAAAAAAACCCTTTAGAACACCGTAAGCACCCTCAGCAACCCAGAAAAAAACACTCTAAGCACCCTAGATGACCAAAAAAGACCCCAAACCCTAAACCAAAAAAAAACAACCTAAGCCCTCAGAAACAACTCAGCCCTGGGCCCGGCAACCACCAGGCGGCCCTCATCGGCGAAGGCCACACACCAGAGCGCGCCACTAGCACAGGGTTTAGAGGGCTTGGGACATGGGGTTGCACAGGGTTTTACGTTTTCAGGGTTTCAGGGTTTGGAGTCCAGGGTTGTTGTTGAGTTTGGCCGCGTTTCGAGGCGTGCGGGGGCAGGGGGGCTAGGGCTTAGGGCTCTTCAGGGTCAGAAAAAGGGGGGAGGGAGACTCAAGAAACCCGCAACCCGAAACTCATGAGGCAAGCCAGCGCAGGGTGCAAGAGGATGGAGGCAGAAAGCGAAGCTTTTGGTTCTTGCCCTTCTCGTCCTTGTTGCCTTCACCACGCCCCCTCTTGGCACCACCTCCCCCAACACTGGACAGCGTCACGGAACAGCCGTTAGGGAAGCCCATCTTCAAGCAAGTTGTGCGGTGGGTTGTCCAACTCCAAGACACGGCCCGCCGAAGGTGAAGGTAAAGAGCTTAGCCTTCTTCATCAAGGGATGCTGGAGTGGATTCCCATCATCACAAGGATCATGAAGGAGCAAACGGTGGAGTCCCCTTCACAGTACTCGAAAAGGGGGCGGATAGTATCCATATTAACATAGTGGCACCCTTTTTGTGTTGGCTACTTTATCAGCAAACCCAGAACCCAAAAATGGTAAAGTGTACCACTGGGCTACCAAGGGGTCTAGGGCTGGGAGTTTGGGGTGTACGGAACTGGGATTTAGGGCTTGGGGTTGAGGGTTTAGTGATGACGGGTCTTATAAGGGTTAAAGGGCTGAGGGTGTTGGTTACTGTATCAGGAAACCCATAATCAAAAAAAAAGGGTAAAGGGTAACTAGCACTGGGCTACCAAGTTTTTTGGGATGGGAGTTTAGGGTGTACGGGGTTGGGATTTAGGGCTTGGGGTTGAGGGCTTAGGGATTGGGGGTCTCAGGGCCAAAGGGCTGAGGGTGAGGGTGTTTGAGGTTGGGGTTGCATGGTCCCGAAGGTCTTCGCCCAATGGCGGCTCTGATGGCACTTGGCAAAATGGCACCCCGATGTTTCTTCGCCGAGGTTAAGGGTTTAAGGGTTAAGGGTTAAGGGTTGAGGGCCGAGGGGTTAAGGGTTAAGGGCTAAGGGCTAAGGGTTAAGGGTTAAGGGTTAAGGGTTAAGGGTTGAGGGTTAAGGGTTAAGGGTTAAGGATTAAGGGTTAAGGGCTACGCTTGAAATGCGTCGGCAAAGCTGGGTCAGCGCATCGGGGCCGTAACAACGATTTTCAGCGAATGCGATGTCCGGGTTGGCACCCATACCACAGCGTCGCTTCTCAGCTACTTTGATACCCTACTTTGGAGTACACCCTGGAAGAAAGGTTTACACTCTTTAGGTATATGTAGCTATAATAGGAACCCAGAACCAAGAAAAGTATTAAAGTATAGTACTCCCAAACCCAGGACATTGTTACCCAAGCACCTTGGAGCTGCTTGAAGGGTGATCACCGATTCATCGAGTTATGCTGCAATGTACTTCCGGGACTCGCAGGTTTCCTCTACCGGCCACGGGGCTACAGTAGAGCTTTAGAAGGCACACGTACCCTAAATCACTAAACTTTTAAACTCTGGACGCTTCATCCTTCTGCAAGCCCTGCAGCACGGGCACGCATACTGAATTCTGCAAAAAAGGCTGGATTTCCGGTGAGCCGTGTGTTTAGGGTCTTGTCGGGTGAAGGGAACCGAAAAACCCTCAGCCGCAAAGGTATCATATCCCTAAACCAAAACCCCCGAAACCCATCCCCCTTTCGCGGTTTAGGGTTTTGGGTTTAGGGCTTTAGGGTTTGGGATTTAGGGTTTTAGGGTTTAGGGTTCAGGTTTTAGGGTTCAGCCCGCCCGCTGGCCTACCCTCCTGGCCCAGTGTTGCCAGGCAGTGGCCGGTGCCAGTGTCCCACACCTGCTTAAAGGGTTTAGGGTTTAGGATTTAGGGTTTGGGGCTTATTAACCTTAAGCCTACGGTTGCCCCCAGCCTCGAAACCCCAACCCCAAAACCCCCAACCCCAAACAACGCAACCTTCACCCTGAAGCCTACAAGGCCCTCAGGCCTCAAGGGCTGACAGGCGGAAAGGGTTGTAGGTCAAGGGGGGGGGGGGGGAGAAGTGGCGTCTAGGGCTTTGGAGGTTTGTTCGGAGGGGTTTAGTGCCTAAGCCCCAAGCCCTGAGCCCTGAGCCCTACACCCTAAACCCTACATAAACCCTAAAGCTTAAACCCCAAACCTAAATAAGCCCCTGGCAGATATCAACTCACACAGTTACGCTGCATTACACGAGCTTTCAGAAATATCAGGGAAGCGTTTAATGACTACGCACCAATGTTGGCTCGACCTGCTCCCACTGTGCTATGGCAGTGTTCATTGTTCTGTCAGCCTCATAGAAGCGTTCTCTCATGACTGACGCCTCGCTCTGAGGAAGGCTTGTTTGAGCAGAGGCGGCAATGCGGACTCTGTGTAGATAATGATGAGCGTCTCTCTCTGTCCAGGTCGCGGTGGTAGGTGATTAAGGCCCAACCGTAGAAGCCCTGCTGGCCACCCCGGACAGCTCAGCTATGATACGAACGAAGGGATGCTGTTTCAGGAAAAATTGGGCTTGTTGGGCATGAGAGAACGTTGGTGCGGATAGTGCTATTCTTCTACTGGCTCCAATTTTACTCGGTCCAAAAGAGCCCAAGAAGGCTCCCAGGGAGTCTTGTCGTAAGGTTTTGGGCCCACAAGCCTGGCCATGCAAGGTTCTTGGGCTGCTTTGAGCCCAGGGGACCAAAAGCCAGAACCCTAAACCCTAAACCCTAAACCCAAAACCCTAAACCCCTTCTTCGTTCCAACGGAAGGCATGCCCAAACGACCATGGCCTCCATGATTCCACAGCAGCACGGGGGGTCTCCACCTTGTACCCCAAACCCCAAAAACCCAAAAGTCTAAACCCCAAACCCCAAACCCCAAACCCCAAACCCCAAACCCCAAACCCTAAACCCTAAACCCTAAACCCTGAACCTTTGCACACTCGATCCTTGGCCTTCGCTACACCATCTTCCCCGGCTGCAGCCAAGCAATCGCCTGCAGCAGCTGGGCTCAGGGTTTGAAAGGTTTAGGGTTTAGGGTTTAGGGTTTAGGGTTTGGGGTTTGGGGTTTGGGGTTTAGGGTTTAGCTAGGGTTTAGGGGTTAAGACCCGTGCCTGCAGCTCACTTGGAGGGTTCAGGGTTCAGGGCGCTCCAAATGTCGCCCAAAAAATAAAAAGTTCAAGTCTACAAATAAGGGTGTAGGTAGGGGGCTCTCAATTTCGAGCATGCAAGAACTCGTCTACGTCGGGCCCTGTGCGGGATGCCATGAAATCCACGGATAAACGCCATTGATGTCCTAAACTTCGTGTTCAGCATGCAGGTCCCCAAACCCTACATGATCCCCCGTAACCCTAAGGCTTTCAGGACGCGAATGTTCGGGTTTTTGGGCCCGATGCTTATTTTCGGGTTTTTGGCCCCGAAACGTTCCTATTATCAGGTGTCGGGGCTAATGTTGAGCCTAAGGGTAACCCTCTTCGATGGGAGCAGCGTTTAGAGTTCAAGGCTCCTCTCTGTCTTTGTCTCTCGTCTTCTTGTCCTGTGTTTTCGTTTTCATGTGTGCTAGGTCCCACGATGCCTGGGATGCTGGGGTGTCCATACCCCTAAACCAACGTAGGTTAACCGTTTTGACCTAATATAGGGGCCTTAATCAGTAGAATCGTTTTCTCTTTGTTGATGTATATCTCTCCCTACTAGCAGTAACTAATTTACATCCTGCCTTTTGGTGAATTTCGCTGTCCTAGACTATGTATATATATATATATATATGCATGATATATGCATGTAGGTATTCTTATCTGCATAACAGCGATATTCAAGTTGTTCTACTGATCCATAATATGATGAACTGCCACAAAGACGCCTCGCGCTGCAACGGCCCAGAGAGCTTTGCCTGGACCTGGCACGTCCCACCCTGTTTCTCTGAACCCCTTTAGGAGGTTGGGGTTTAATTCGGGTTTAGGGTTTAGGGTTTAGGGTTTAGGGTTTAGGAAGCCAAAAGCCCCGAAAGCCCTGAGGCCTAAACCCCACAGCCCTAAACCTTCAACCTAAGTCGTCTCATTTTGTTGTGCTTCCGAGGGCTGAGAAGGGAGTCTAACTGCTAAGGAATAGCTTAGGGTTTAGGGTTGAGGGTTCAGGGTTTAGGGTTTGGAGATAAGGGCTTGGGGTTTTACTGTAGGGTATAACCCCTGAACCCTGAACCCTCCACCCTGAACCCTAAGGGGTACGGCACCCTGATAATACGGACCCCAAAAAGGGGCCCTGATGTCGATAACTAACCCAAACCCTCAACCCTATGAAGCCCAGGAAACCCGTTTTCAGGGATCTTCCGATTTGGGGGTTTCCGAAATTACGGGTACCTTATGGTAAGGGGTCCTACTATTTCGGGTCGACTTTAGGGGTCCCCTACTTTAGCAAACCCCCACTTCTTGGCAGCTTCTGCCTGGCCTTTGTACTCGCCGACGCACCTGCCTGGCATGCAGATCCAAGCATGAGCATGGGGTGTGAATCTACCTCTCTGTTGAAGAAGACCCCCCCCCCCCCCCCCCCCCCACCCCCCAAAAAAAAAGGGTTTATAGGGTCTAGGGTAGGACCACTGTTTGCTTAAGAACCCCCCAAAAATGAAGATAGTAATCTCCAAATTACCTTATTAAGGGAGAACATCTTTATTCTTGGGTGGTCTTAAGCGAATTAGTAGACAAAGTTGGGTTTTTGCAGATCACATCAGTCTTGTTTTCGGAAGGCGAAAGCGTACTCCGATCCAGTGAAACAGTATTCGGGGGCAAGTGCACATTTTCAATCGTGTGATGTACGGTGGTCAACAGAAAACGACTTTGACGGTCTCAGGGAGTTGCTTCACGTGGATCACCCGCATCCCTAAATCCTCTATTTTCGCAAAACCCCATTTGGGTCCGTACTTCAACCCGAAACCCTAAAGTACTCATGGTACGGTAGCCTAGGAGTCTTTTCCTCTGTGTGCCCCCCCCCCCCCCTCCCCCGCCTCGCGCCGTACAGCTCAAATTGGGTTAACGGGTTTAGAAGTCTAAACCGGGTCAAAAGTACCCTGAACCTTCGAGGGCACGATATGATGCCGCGTTTTAAGCTTTCCAAGGCGTGGCTCTGTTTAGGAGGTATAGGGTTTATGAGTTTAGGCTGTAGGGGTTTGGGGCTCATACGGTTTAGGAGAGTAGGGCTGAAGCATGGTCAACAGACTCGCAACGTCGGATCATGGCTCCCAGTAGTGCCAGGGACCCGGAAACCAATCGGAAGGCCCTGAGCCCTAAACCCTGCATGATGCAATGCAGCGTGCAAGGGCATAGGATCAAATCTGCAAGCTCTCTCTCTCTCTCTCTCTCAAACCCTAAACTTTACCCTAAACCCTAAACCCTAAACCGTAAACCCTAAACCCTAAACTGTGTGTGCCATGCTATTGTCTGCTGAGAAGGGAAGAAGTCGCAAGGATGGTGCGATTGAAAAGGGCCGGGATTCCCCAAACCTCCCAAATACCTAGTAATTGACTTGGTAGCCCAGTAACCATCTCATAATAAGGGTACCCGTTTTGGGGGCTGGTTACTTTAGAGGGGAACCCCGAACAAAAACAACGGGTAAGGGGCACCACAGGGCTACCAAGTTCAGAATACTCCCTGTATCACCCCAAACCTCAAACCCGAACACTGAAAACCTGGTAGGATCCTTGGTCTCGTCTAAGTATGATGGCTGAAGGTGTTTTGGAGGTCCCGAGCTCGAAATCATGTGCGGCCATGTCTTTCCTTGTAGTTTCGGGACTTGGTGTTTAGGGGTTTGGGACTCGGCCCATGAGTTCTATCTAGCCCGGCATGAAGCACATGGGGAGTTCTGTAAAGTAAGGTCACTTTTCGGTGAAGGAACTCCCCCTTTAATAGCATCTGAGCAATATTCCTGAATCTGACCCTCGTAACAAAAAACCAATGCGGGCAGATATTTAAAATTATCCCAATCGGCCTACCTAGAGAAGATTCGGTGTATCATAGGGGCCTGAATAATTAGAGTAGGGTTTTGGGGGTTATAACTAATCGAATAATTACAAAGGGACCATAAGGGAATACTACCAGCAATTCCTCCGACCCTATATTAGCTCCCTTTGTGGTTCCTTCGGTGTTTTTTCCGGGAAGCCGTATCATAGAACACCGGGGCAAGTAAGGAGCTACGCCAGAGTCTCCCAAATCCCTACAGAGCCCAAATACCCAAACCAAGCCCAAAAGCCACAAACCTCAAGCCCCCTCAGCCCCTATAAAGCCAAGCCCCCCAACGAAGGCTAAAACCCCAAAACTCAAAACCCCTAAATCCTAAACCCCAAAGTGCCAAGATGTTACAGTCTCAAGACGGTCGCGCGGTGCACGCACCCTTTTTGCAGCTTCCGTCCTCGCTCCCGCTGCCGCTCTAAAGCATACCTGGGGGCTGTTTTCTAAACCCTACACCCTGAACCCCAAACCCCAAATCCTGGATCCTAAACGCGAAACCCTACCCTATGGTGATTAGGGCTTAGGGTGGCTTTGCGGACGGGTAGCCCTGAACACGAAAAGCCGGTTGTACTTCCGATTCCCATGATCCGTAATGGGGCATGCCAATACTTCCTAGATATCTTGGCGTGACAGATGCTACGAATTTCTGGTTTCGGGACATGTCGTGATGACCCCAGAACCCTGAACCCTATAGACCCTACCTAGATGGGTAGTGCGGGACCAAAGCAGGGGTACTTTTCATGCGTGCCGCCCCAAAATACTAAGCGCACCCTAAGCGCGGAGCCCTAGAGCCTAAACCCTCACGCCCGGATCCCTCCCAAATCCTTGAAACCTACAGGGGCCTCTGCCATTGCTGCGGCTTGTCCTATAATAGTTTTTATAAGATGAGAAACAACCTTAACTACCCAAAACACCCAAGCCCCAAACTCCAAACCCTTAACCCAAAACCCCCAAACCCCAAACCCTAAAACGCGAAATCCTGACCGAAACAGGCCCTGCAGCTGTCGAGTCACCCCACACACTCCTGGAAGATTTTTGGGAAAGCTGACCCGAAAATGTTGAAATCTAGGGGTTGCCTTGAGGGGTACCCCCTCCAGGGCCAAAACCCCCAAAACCCCCTTCGACTCCGTATTTGCTCGCTGGCCCGGCCCCCCTGGCCCTCCCCTGACCCCTTCCTCACGTCATGATTTGTGGCCCTCTCCCTGATCCCTCCCCCCCCCCCTGCTTACCCGTGGCTTCCTGGAATTCTTGTCACAGCTAAAGACTAAAAGGCAATAGTCTGGGTGGCGGCCTGTGAAAGCTCACAGCAAAAGGGGGGAAAGAAAGCGAGCACCAATGGAAAAACCGATGGACTGCATTGAACACAATGCCTTCGCGTGACATGCCCCCCCCCCCCCCCCACAACACCCCTAGGTGGGTGTGGGGGAGCCATTTCCACATGGCACTTACTGCCGCTGCGCGCCCTAAACCCTAATCCCTAAACCCTAAACCCTAAACCCCAAACCCTGAACCGTAAACCCTAAACCCTAAACCCTCTGCCTCCAGGTCGGAGTCCCGGCGCGCGGGTGCCCAAGCTGCTGGGGACGAAGGGAAGCTGGATCCTTCTATAAGGTTGGGCCGGTTGGGGTTTAGGGTTTAGGATTTAGGGTTTATGGTTTAGGGTTTAGGGTTTGGGGTTCAGGGCTCAGGGTTTAGAGGGCTTAGGGTCTAGAGCTTAGGGTTTAGAGGCGTAGGGTTTAGAGGGCTCAGCGTCTAGAGTTTGGGGCTTACAGCGCATAGGGTCCCGTAAAGTAGGTGCAGCGGTCTATGGGTTTATGGGTCCCTAACCTCTAAACCCTCAACCCTCAACCCTATCAACCCTGAGCGCTGTTTGTTCTGGGAAGGCAAGCCTGAGGAGATTCCTCGGCATGGGAGTGTTCTGGGGCTGTGGGACGCCAATCTAGGTAGCTTTTTGGCTCGTACAACCATACAACGCGTCCCTGTCTGGGGGGTTCTTTCTCACCGTGAACCTTGATATCCTGGTCTTTTCCTAAACCCTAAACCCTAAAAAACCCATGCTCGGAGGTTCAGGATACTTAGTAAAAAATATGATAGCTGTACTTAAAACCCACTTATAAGCCCCTTATAAGTGCCCTAATATGGTTATAAGTAGAGTTATAAGTACAGCTATAAGTGGTTCATAAGTGCCATGAACCTCGGCTCCACGTACCGCTGTCCTTATGTTGCTTGAGAAACCAAAAATAGATGAGCCGTGCCCTAAACCCTATACCCTGTGCCCTAAACCCTCACCAGGGTTTTGATTACCCTAAACCCTAAACCCTAAACCGCAAATTGCCAAGCAGCCCTGTTGGAAGAGCTTGGTGGAACGCAGGTTCGATCGGAGTGGCCCTGCCGATGGACAGATCTGCGGAACCGTGGGTGTGATTGGCGTGCGCGCTCCGCGTGCCTAAACTCTGAACCCTATACCCTTAAACCCTATAAACCCTATAAACCCTATAAACCCTATAAACCCTATAAACCCTATAAACCCTATAAACCCTATAAACCTTATACCCTAAACCCTATAAACCCTAAACCCTAAACCCTTATACCAAACCCATATAGACCGCAAACCCGAAAACCTCAACCCGAACCCCACCACTGCGGACCACGGGGGGCAAAATGAGAATCAACCACAGACTATGGACCGTGGGGGTCGGGGGGACCACCATGGGACGGGTGGGGGGGGGGGTGAGGGGGAATGCTGACGCATATAAGGGTGATATGTTTTAGTGCCACTCTACCCTGTCATCCCGTAAGCGGGGGGGCCTTTATGGGGTTATGTGATCAGTTGATTCTCATTATGGTTGCACTACTGCCGCACGAACTTACATGCCCTTCTACTGTGTGCCGATGCTACATGGCACCAACATGTACTTACCTTCACACGCAAAACTTGGCAAAGACTTCAGAAACATGGGGTTCCTGAAAGATCTTCTCCCAAACCTTCCCAGGTCTTCACAACCTGGAATCCCGCTTAGAGTAGCTTGACGTCCGGAAATTTGCTCTTGAGCTTCCAGTCTGGAATCAATGAGATTCGATGAGAAAGGCCCGCAGCCCCAGAAAAAACCTGAATGCCAACCTCAAGCTTTTTAGGGTTTAGGGTTTAGGGTTTCGGGTTTAGGGTGTAGGGTGTAGGGTTTAGGGCCTATAGGGCTTAGAGCTTAGGGTTGATACAGCTTTGGGTCCGAAAGCGTTCGATGCAAAAAGTGCTCTTCGGCAATGAGCTCGCGGATGTTGACTGCTTAGGCCTTACGGCTTTTTGTGTTGGTCATCTCGGACCCCAAACAACCTCAAATGAACCCTAAACAGAATTTTGGACACACACACACACACACTTACTTATAAGGACTATGCGTATGCGGTGACGACCCCAATATGGGTTCATGTAGGCCCCCCACTTGCCAAGATGGGACAGCTGTGACAGCAGCATGCAGTGGGTGAAAACTATGCTTCTGCTTCGGCCGCAACATCAGACACGGCCTACTACCACCATTTACGCCTCAGTCGGGGGTTTACGATATTCGGGTACTAGTTGGGGGGGCTCTATTTTAGGAGTCCCCTATTTCGCAAACCCTCACTTGCAAGCCGAGGTGTCGGCAAAGATTCGCTGCCGGTTCTCGCAACATGCCGTTGAGTCTCAGCCACAGGAGATGGCAGCAACACACGCAGAGCAGGTCAAAGCAAAGTCCAAGCCGGATCCTACCTGTGGCTTCCAGCCATCTTGCGGGCCCTAAACCCTAAACCCTAAACCCTAAACTAAACCCTAAACCCTAAACCCTAAACCCCTAAACCCTAAACCCTAAACCCTAAACCCTAAACCCTAAACCCTAAACCCTAAACCCTAAACCCTAAACCCTAAACCCTAAACCCTAAACCCTAAACCCTAAACCCTGAACTGAACCCTGTTGCCTTGAGGGTTGATTGCGAACCTCATGCGAATGACGACTGGAGGCAAAAGCCGACTTGGTGCTTTCGATGAAGCAGCTTCCACTCTTGCGTGGTGAAGGTCCTCAATTGGTTTAAGGCTTCAGGTTTAAGGTTTAAGGTTTAAGGTTGAAGGTTTGAGGTTTAGGGTTTAAGGTTTAGGGTTTAGGGTTTAAGGTTTAGGGGCATGTCTGCAACGTCGCCTCTCGTCTCCGCTACCCATGCGCATAACCTAGCGGCCCAGGTGAATCCTACAAAGCGTTCACGGACCATGTGCTGCCACAAGGATTGGGGGTAGCATGCTGTATCTGAGGAGACCAACTTGGGTTTGAGGTGCCGGTAGTCCCAAAAAAACACATTACCACATCTTCAAGTTCAACGTCGCAAAAACTTGTAAGAGCCATGAAAAAATGCCATGTTTAGGGTCCCTGCATGCTGAAGCACAAACCCTTCAAAGGTGTTTGCTAAACTGGTCAGCAGACCCTAAACCCTAAACCCTAAACCCAAACCCTAAACCCCACGGCTTTAGCAGCTGGCAGGGTTGAGGTTGCTTTGGTTCTTTGGATCTTTGGTGTAGGGGCCTGGGTCTTTCCTAATCGGCATGTAGTGAGGGTATGGCGGGCATCTTGTAGGGTGCCTTGTGGCTGTTCTGCAAAGGGGGGGGGGGGTAGGGGGGGAGGAGGGGGGGGGGGGAGGGGGGGGGAGGGGGGGGGGGGGGGGTGGGGGGGGGAGGGGGGGGATGGGGGGGGGGGGGGGGGGGGGGGGGGAGGGGGGGGGAGGGGAGGGGGGGGGGGCGGGCTCGCAATACCCCAAGCACCTAAGTCCACCAGCCCTGGTGCCTAGATGTCTCCTTCCCGACTAAGAAGCAGCAGTGATTTGGCTTTAGGGCGCAAACCCGCGAAGTAACATCAGAGGGACAAAGGGCAGATACTCTGGGCACTATTCTAGGGCCTTCTACACCCTAAGGTTTGTAGAGATCCCGAAGCCGAAAACCCTAAACCCTAAACCCTAAACCCTAAACCCGAACCCCGAAGCCCGGCGAAACTGCCGCACCTCGATCTCTGCATGGGGGCAAAGCCTGGGATGACCGAGCGCAGGGTGCGCAGCGGTTTAGGGTTTAGGGTTTAGGGTGTAGGGTGTCGGGTCCAGGGCTCTAAGGTCCAAAACCGCCCAAGAAGGAATAGCAGACCCTAGGCGATAGAGACCATTATGAAATAAAAGGGGTCCCTTATCAAGAATCGGGGAGCAAGGCCTCATTCCGTTTAACAAGGAATACATACTTAACAGATACTGGGGGGGGTTCCCTTAATTATCATGAATTGAGGTTCTATTCCTCAGTTGGGGCGTGTTTGGTCTGCTCACAACCGTAAAACCCTAAACCCTAAACCCTGAATCGTCTGGGACTTCATCTTCAACTTCAGGACCAGCTGAGGGGTTTTGGGCTTCGGCGGCGTTTAGGACTACGAATAACAACTCATCCTCCTTGCAAGGGCACGGTACGTAGGGTTTAGGGTTTAGGGTTTAGGGTTTAGGGTTTAGGGTTTAGGGTTTAGGGTTTAGGGTTTAGAGTTTAGGGTTTAGGGCTTCTATTTTTGGGACTGCAGCGCAGTGTCGCGCAAGCGACGGTGTCTGCCGCGGGGCCATGGAGGCCTGCGGATCGTCAGGTTGGGACGTATGGGATTCACAGGGTTTTTGCGGGCGGATATAGGGTTTAGGGTTTAGGGTTAGGGTTTAGGGTTTAGGGTGTAGGGTTTAGGGTTTAGGGTTTAGGGTTTAGGGTTTAGGGTTTCGGGTTTCAGAGGGCGTTTCACGGGGTTTATAGGGCTTGGAGAGTTCATAAAGTTTTGCAGGGCTTGTAGGATTGGTAGGCTTGGTAGGGTCCTGATCGTGATTAGGGTTTCAGGATTCACGGCTCGGGGTTCAGGGCTCGGGTTTACTGTTTAGGGTTTTGGGTTTAGGGGTTTGGGATGTAGAGTGTATAGGGTTTAGCGCCACATACTCCGGAATCAAAAATACCTTGGACGATGAAAAGAGGGTCCGGAATTCTGAACCTGGCAAATTAGGGGAAGGCTGCGTAGACTCTGTCCTAAAACCCCTCAGCCTGCGCTCGAAACCCTAAAAACGCAAGCGCCCTCAGAGACCTAACATGTCTGTACCCTGGACCCGAAGGCAACACGAAAAGTGACATTCAGTTGGGTACAGGGGTTTGACTCGGGGTTAGGCCTTAAAGCCGTAAAGGTATGTAAGGGAGTTCAAAGTGAGCTCTGCTTCTTGGACTTCCCTTCAGAGGGCAGGCCAGCAAAGCAGACGGATCACCATCCGGTCAGCCAAGCCTGCTTGCTTACCTTTGTGGCTGTAAGCCATGCAACTAGGCACCGCAGTGTGTGATTGAGCCGTTGCCAGAACGAAGCTGCTGTTTATCGTGTGCCCTGGAAAATTCAGGCACCGCCCCGATTCTCTGCAACCGGGAGCATCAAGACCCACACTGCCACGGTTTCATCTCTACTTGGAGGTTCACGGTAGATGTTCATCAGTTATCACTGTACTTATAACTCACTTTTCAGCCCCTTAAGTGCCCTAATAGGGTGATACGTACAGTTAGAAGTACCCGAAACCCTAAACCCTAAACCCTAATTAAACCCTAAACCCTAAACCCTAAACCCTAAGCCCTAAAGTAAATACTAACATGAACCTCCAAGTAGTTGCAGCAACAGATCACGCGGCTCATCCTGCCAGAGCTGCTGATGTCGCGTTAAACAAGCCAGTGCCCTCCCACACACCCCTTAAAACCCCCTAAGCCCTAAACCCTGAACCCTAAACCCGAAGCCCTAAGCCCTAAGCCCTAAACCCTAAACCCTAAACCCTAAACCCGAAGCCCTAACCCCTAAGCCCTAAACCCTAAACCCTAAACCCTAAACCTTGGGCTTTGGATTCAACTTGGGGTCCACAGGCTGATGTGCTTCTAGGACGCTCAATCGGCCCAGTAGTGGCTACTTGACTTAGGGGTTAGGGTTTAGGGGTTAGGGTTTAGGGTTTAGGGTTTTAGGGTTTAGGGTTTAGGGTTTAGGGTTTAGGGTTTGGGGTTTAGGGTTTGGGGTTTGGGGTTTAGGGTTTCAGGGTTTCGGGTTCAGGGTGTAGGGTTTCGGGTGTAGGGTTTGGGGTTTATAGGGTTTGGGGTGAATAAGGTTTGAGGGTAAGGTCAGGGTTTAGGGTCAGGGCACTTTCATTTGCGGCCATTTGGAGCTTTTTGTACACGAAGCACCGAGGCATAAACCCTCAACCCTGAACAGAAGGTCCACAAAAACCCAAGCTCGAAGAAAACCCTGCAACCCTAATCCGTGAATTCGAATCTCAAAGCCCTAAAACCGTAAAACCCTGAAACCCAGAACTCTAACCCCTAAACCCTAAACCCTAAATCCCTTCAACCCTGAAACTCTCACCCCACCCTAAACCCTAAACCCTAAACCCTAAACCCTTTTAAACCCTAAAACCCTAACCCTAAACCCTAAACCCCCAGGCCGTCCTTGTGCTGGGTCTGCCAGCCGTGGCTGAGGCGCAGCTTTGGCTTGACTGCCGTCCTCGGAAACACAGGGGGGGGGGGGGTTAGGGTTTAGGGTTTAGGGTTTAGGGTTTAGGGTTTAGGGTTTAGGGTTTAGGGTTTAGGGTTTAGGGTTTCGGGTTTAGGGTTTAGGGCTTCGAGGCGTGTTGGGTTTCCTGTAGTCCCCTAAGGGTCCATGTACCTCAGTGCGGAATACTTGGGCCTTCACAGCACCTCCTATATCGGCACCTTGTGGTCCAACTATATAATAATGAGGTACATGGGTCACTTCTCTCAAGTCTGGCCCCTTTGGGGGTCTTTGTATTTAGGGCAGCCCAAAAAGGGACCAATTTGGGTTTTTAGGAGTTTTGGGGGCTTCCGAAATTGGGGGTACCTTCTTGGGTCCTTATTTTAACGGCACCCTTTTGTTTGGAGATCTACATTGGGGGCCCCCTATGTTCGTAAACCCCCATGTGCTTTTTTGTTTTTTGTTTAGGAGTCTTGGGTTTCCGATAATCGGATTTGTAGTATTTCGGGTATTTGGGGTTAGTGTACAGTTAGGGTTTAGGGGTACCACGAGTTAGTTCGACTCCAAAAAACCCCTAAACGACAAAACCCCAAACCCTAAGGTTTAGGCCTTAGGTTATAGGGCACCCTAAACTCTAAACCCTAAACCCCAAACCCCAGACCCTAGACCCTCAATGCGGCTTCGGTTCTGGGGACTTAGGAGAGGGCAGCCCGAGAAATACAAATCCTGCAAGTAGACGCCGAGCCCTACACCACTCGGGACCCATGTCCCTGACAGGGGATTTATAGGGTTGAGTGCTTAGCGCCCCAGACCACTACAATCCGCATCATACGAACTTCCCCCCCCCCCCCCAAACCCTAAACCCTAAATCCTAAACCTAACCCTACACCCTAAACCCCATAAACCCCAACCCCTTGAGAACAAGAGGGGTGCCCTGGGGGGTGTAACTCATGGGGCTCATAAAGGACCCCCACTCAAACCTACAGTCTAGGGATTGTACCTTGGAACCTTAAGGTTGTACAACGGCCATATTCGGAGTATATATTGAGGGGAACCCTGCCCCCTACCCCAAACCCTCCCTGAACCCTAGACACTAAACCCTAAAGAAGGGGCTGTGGGCGGACCAGCCAGCCCAGTCTCGAGCGGTCTGCCCAGTAAAGCGCGCCCTCAAACCCCAAACCCTAAAACGTAAACTCTCCACCCTCCACCCTTAACCCTAAACCCTAAACCGCCTAAACCCTAAACCCTACACCCAAAACCCAACCCAAAGCCTTTTAGAGCTTTAGGGTCTCGGGTTTATAGAGCGGACAGGTTTGGGGGGGTTGGGTTTTGCACTTCTTTGTCCAAGAATTGACCTTGAACCCTAAACCCGAAACCCTTACACTAAACCCTAAACCCTAAACCCTAAACCCTAAACCCTAAACCCCTAAACCCTAAAACCCTAAAACCCTAAACCCTAAACCCTAAAACCCTAAACCCTAAACCCTAAACCCTAAACCCTAAACCCTTTGAAGCAAAAGAGGCGAGGCGGTGGAGGTGGTCGAGCCGGTGGCGCTGCGCGTCGTCAACTCAGGGCAGCCCAGGTCTTCGCTGTGGGAGGAGGAGCCTCCCCCGGAACGTGGGGTGGGTTTAGGGTTTAGGGTTTAGGGTTTAGGGTTTAGGGTTCAGGGTTCAGGGTTCAGGGTTCAGGGTTTAGGGTTTAGGGTTTAGGGTTTAGGGTTAGGGGTTTAGGGTCTAGGGTTTAGGGTTTAGGGGTTAGGGGTTAGGGGTTAGGGGTTAGGGGATAGGGTTTAGGGTTTAGGGCTTCGGGTTTAGGGTTCAGCATCTCAAGTCTAAGCATTTCACTAGTAGAGCTCCTTACTCCGGTATCGAATGTCGACCCACCCCCCCTCCCCATTGGATCCCATAACAGTATCAAAATGTTTTACTTCTCGTTTTAACCTTCAAACTTTAGGCTCAGTACGTGGCCGCCCAGAGTAGGCCCTAAACCCTAAAGCCAGCACAGAAAAGGCCCTAAACCACCCTAAAACCAGCCCAGAGTACGCCTTGAACCCTAAAGCCAGCTCAGAGTAGGCCCCAAACCCTAAAACCAGCCCAGAGTAGCCCTAAACCCGAAAACCAGCCCAGGGTAGGTCCTGAACCCTAAGACTAGGCCTTAAACCCTTAAAACCAGCCCAGGGTAGGTCCTGAACCCTCGCCTTAAACCCTAAAACCAACCCTGATGGCCATGTTTAGCCTCCCCCAGATCATCCTTTTTCGGAGAAGTGCTTGACATTTCGGTGGAAAACCGCGGGATTTCGGTGCCCGCGAAAGTTAGAGAGAGATTTAGGGTTTCAGGTTTAGGTTTGAGGTTTAGGGTTTAGGGTTTAGGGTTTAAGGTTTAGGGTTTAAGGTTTAGGGTTTAAGGTTTAGGGCTTAGGGTTTGAGAAGTGGCTTCTGGGTTTAGCGTTTCGGGTGTAGGACTTGGAGGTTCGCGGGCCCGGGTAGTTGCCTGCATGAACCTCAAACGAGGGATTAGTTGTTTGGGGTTTAGGGTTTAGGGTTAAGGGCTAAGGGTTAAGGGTTAACGGTTTAGGGGTCCACGCGTATGTCTTTCTGAGGGTCTACTCGGGCGTTAAGGTTGCTCCTATACTTCGTGCCTCTGGGGGCCTTGGAGTATTTGCTAGTGAGCTACAATGGTGCCCTGGGAGTGCGCTGAAGAGAGAGTCGAGTCAACCCTAAACCCTAAACCCTAAACCCCAAACCCTAAACCCTAAACCCAAAACCCAAACTGAGCCTGCGCTTATGCTGCGGTTGGCATTCAGGGCTGCATTAGATTCTAGACCCGAACTTGTGAACAGTAAAGCGCATTAAGCCACAACCCTATAGACCCTGCACACACCCCCACAGACCCGACATAAAGCTAAACAAACAACGATAAGCCATGCAAGCCCTGCGATCCCTATATGTCTTCCCCCTAAAAAGGTTATAAACCCTGATACGCCCTCACACCTCAAATCCTAAACCCTAAACCCTAAAACCTGAATCCTGAACCCTAAACCCTAAACCCTAAACCCTAAACCCTGAACCCTAAACCCTAAACCCAAAACCCTAAACCCTAAACCCTAAACCCTGAACCCTAAACCCTAAACCCTAAACCCTGAACCCTAAACCCTAAACCCTGAACCCTCTCAACCCCGAGCGGGAAGCCTTCCGTGGGCTCGTCGGGCTTCTTCTCGTTGAAATCGCCGCCTCGCTTGGCACTCAGTTGCTAGGTTTAGGGTTTAGGGTTTAGGGTTTAGGGTTTTAGGGAGGTTTACCCTTAGGGTTAGCAAAAAAAAACAGGGTGCCCTTTGTGGAAGTAAGGAGCTCAGAAGGGAACCTAAAAAAAAGGGATTTAAGGCCTATTGTCTGGACAGGAGCAGGCAACCTGGTTTTTGGCTGGTTTGTCCGTGCAAGACCTCCAGAAATCTTCCTTATTTGGGGCGGTAATAGGGAGGGGGGGGGGGGGGTGGGGGGGGGAGGGGGGGGGGGGGGGGGGGGGGGAGGGGGGTGAGGGGGGCGGGGGGGAGGGGGGGAGGGGGAGGGGGGAGGGGGAGGGTGGGGGAGGGGGGGGGAGGGTGGGGGGGGAAGGGGGGGGGGGGGGGGGGGGGTAATGGGAAATGCCTTGGTCTTTAATGTACTAAAGTTGGTTACGACCCTTCGTCCCCTTCGATGAACTGGTGGCTAGGCCCAATAAGAGAAAATGAGAACATCCTCCGGGCCTACACCCCTAAACCCTAAACCCCAAAATTCCCCCCGCTAAACCACACACCCTCCACCCCAAACCTTAAACCCTAAAACAAAAACCTTAAACCCTCAAGCCCCTGTAAATTGAAACTACTAAGAAAAAACTCCAGAACAGAAACTCCTCGAAACTCCCCCGGACCTGAACCCTCAATAATTTCAATAAACCTAGCTCTTAAAACCACCCTAAACCCTAAACCCTAAACCCTAAACCCTAAACCCTAAACCCTAAACCCTAAACCCTCAACATAACCCCCTCGGCTTCGGAGCAGGGGGCCGCAGTGGGGGCAGTCGATGGCGAAGTGCGGGCCGCCACAGTTGAAGCAATTTGGAGGGGCGCCTCGGTCGGGTTTAGGGTTTAGGGTTTAGGGTTTAGGGTTTAGGGTTTAGGGTTTAGGGTTTAGGGTTTAGGGTTTAGGGTTTAGGGTTCAGGGTTTAGGGTTTAGGGTTTAGGGGTTAGGGGTTAGGGTTTAGCATTGTTCCCTTGTACTAACAGTCCTGAATAGGGGTTATAGTGCCCCATACTATACGGGGAACATCCCAAGCTTAGGGTGTTAAAGGGTTTGAGGGTTTAGGGTTTTAGGGTTTGGGGTTTTAGGGTTTTAGAGGGTTTTAGGGCTTTGGGTTTTAGGGTTACGGATTTTAGGGTTTAGAGCTGGTTTAGGGTTTTAGGGTTTTAGAGATTAGGGCTTTAGGGATTGAGGGTGTTAGGGTTTAGGGTTTTAGGGCCAAGGGTTTTCGGGTTTTTAGGGTTTCAGGGTTTAGGGCTTGGGGTTTAGGGTTAACGGTTTTAGGGTTTAGGGTTTTAGGGCTTTAGGGTTCAGGGTTTAGTGCTTTAGGGTTTAGGGTTTAGGGCTTGGGGTTTAGGGTTTTGGAATTTAGGGGGTGGTATAGGGTGGTTTCGGGCTGTATGACCTGAGCGGATATGCTCAGAGGGCTGCGAAGTTGCGGATCGATTGGGGGCCAGGCGTCTGCCTCTGGTTCGGGCGTTTCTCATGGGTTGCCTTCACGAAGACCCTAAACACTAGACCCTGAACCCTAAACCCTAAACCCTAAACCCTGAACCCTAAACCCTAAACCCTAAACCCTAAACCCTGCACCACTGAGCTGACCAGGTCCCAGAAAAGTCAGCTATGCAGGCTTTTGCACAAATCTCCGCACCGCGTAACCAATACTTGGAGGTTCAGGGTATTTATTTAACCTCAATTACAACTGTACTTCTAAACCCCTTAAGTCCCCTAAGTAGGTTATAAGTAGACTTTTACGTGGGGTTATAAGTACCTATGAACCTCAAAGTATAAGCCCCAAACTGTTCGCACGTGTGGACAGGGGCTTTGGGTTTAGGGGCTTGTGGTTTTGGGGTGCTTTTAGGTGGTCAGCAGGCGTTGAGAAACCCTTAAACCCTAAACCCTAAACCTTAGGGCTCAGTGCTTATATAAACCCACAGAAGCCCAAGCCGCTTGAGTCGTCTTCGGCTGGATCCGGCAAGGACTCCACCTCATCCGACTCCTCCGCATGGTGGCCCTGGGAGGAGGGTTTAGGGTTTAGGGTTTAGAGGGTTTAGGGTTTAGGGTTTAGGGTTTAGGGGGGGGGGGGGGGTTTAGGGCTTAAGGCGGATGGTGCAGGAAAGAAAGCCCTCCAAAACCCTAAGCCCTAAACCCTCTACCCAACCTCAAAGAATACAGTTTCGAGAACCCGTTGGGGCAGTTGAAGCCCTACTCCCTCGTTCTCCAAACCATACAGTAAAGCCTAAAACCCGAAATCCAGACCCTAAACCCTAAACCCTAAACCCTAAATCACAAACCCCAAACCCTAAACCCTAAACCTTCTCAATGCGGGCGAAGCTGCAGGGATCAGCTCAGGAAGGTCGACGTCGGAATCGTTTGCATCCTGTCCCCCCCGCCCCAACCAGGGGGTGTAGGGTTTAGGGTTTAGGGTTTAGGGTTTAGGGTTTAGGGCTTAGAGGAGTGGCCTAGGAATGAAAAGGGTGCCCTTTTTCGGTTTTGAAGAGCCTTATAGGGGAACCCAAACCCTAAAAAAGGAAATAAGGGTCTACTCTGGATCCTAGTTAGGGACCAAATGAACCTTAAAAGGGTTTAGGGTTCAACTGCCTAAACGGGTTTAGGGTTCAGGGTTCATGGTGCATGCTACCTAAATAGGAGTTGTAGTGTAGTAGTAGTAGTCGTCGTCGTCGTCGTTGTAGTATAGGGTTTAGGGTTTTTGGTTTAGGGTTTGGGGTGGTTCATTTGGCCCGCGAGGTCCCATACCACCCCAAAGTCTAAAAGCGCCGAACACCTGCACTTAACCCTAGGGTACATACTACCCCCAAAACTAGCTGTACTTATAAGCCCCTGCTAAGTTGTAGAAACAGGTTATAAGTAGACTTCTAATTGGGTAATTGGGGGTACTTATGGGTTTAGGGTTTAGGGTTTAGGGTTAACTAACCCTAAACCCCAAAGCTTAGAAAACCGCGCCTCCAAGCCTATGTCTGCCTCGGCTGTCGTCCTCACGTCCTCGCGCGCGGCGCCGCACCTTGCGAGGCGGACTTTCCTACTAATGTTTAAGGTTTAGGGTTTAGAGTTTAGGGGCTTAAGAACCCCGAAAAAATGAAATATTCTTCCTTCTTGAGGTTAATATATTGAGGCTAATATAAAAATCATTATGTTTTATATTCTTTTTTGGGGTTCTTAAGCAAAATAGTAGTTTCGAATTCCCAAGAGTGCGAGAAAACAAACGGACTCGAAACCTCCCCCCCCCCACCCCCGGCCTCTCCCGGAAGCCCGTTTAGGGTTTAGGGTTTAGGGTTTAGGTTTAGCGAAACCTTCATCCCCCTTTTAGATATGTTGAAGTTGACACGCAAAAAAAGTTTTTCTTCCAGACTTCAAAAGTAAAACCTTTGTTCGGGGGTGGGGTCCTTCTGATCTAGGGTTCCAAGTATGGGCCCTTGATTTGGGTCCTTTGCCATACTAGAACTCTCATACTCTACACGACACATAATACTAAGGGCCCGTACTTCGGATCCTCTAACGAAGGGTACTTGGAGGTTCATGGGTACATATATATCACCCCACTTACAAGCCTACTTATAGCTTACTTTGGGGCCTACAAGGGGTCTATAAGTACAGCTACAATTGGGGTTAAATAAGTACCCTGAACCTCCAAGCAAGGGACCATACTAAGGGAGCCATAGTTCCAACCTTGCATCTAAAGCTCTGAGGGCTGAGCACTAAGCAACCGATCTTTCGGCTAGGGGGTTTAGGGTTTAGGGTTTGGGGTTTAGGGTTTAGGGTTTAGGGTTAGGGCTCAGGGTTTAGGGTTTAAGGTTCTTTTAGCTACAATGGACACACCTGTTCAGCGCTCTATAGGGTTGAATTCGGGCTTAGGTGTGGTATCGCGTCGCTGTGGTGGAGTAGCTAATGATAGCTCTTGTGTGCTTTGGCTACCAAAAGGCAGAGTAAAGATCAAATCCTACATGGACCTCTAACGAAAAACACACAACAGCACCTGAAAAGAAAATTCTGGGTCCGTCCGAGCTGTGGCCCGTCTTATGATCCCAGACTGAGCTAGGGAAGATGTAGGTTTCCTAAAATCCGAAACCCTAAACCCTAAACCCTAACCCCAAACCCTAAACCCTAAACCCCAAACCGCCTGAACCCTGACACTCCCAACTCAACCTGAAGCCGCAGCCCTAAAATCCGAATGCAACTCCTCACCCCAAGTTGGAGTGCCGAACATAAGGGGTTTTGGCATTCGGTTTAGGGTTTAGGGTTTAGGGTTCAGGGTTCAGGGTTTAGGGGTTAGGGTGTAAGGTTTAGGGGACCAGCACGGGGGCTAGCAGAGTTGCCAACGTTGTCCCTGTACCTTTTCTGGTTGGCCCAGACCCATCCAAAACCCTCCCGGCCCCTAAACCCTAAACCCCAAGCCCCAAATCCTAAACCCTAAACCCTAGACCCCAAATCCTAAACCCTAAGCCCTAAACGCTAAACCCTAAAAACCCAAGAAAATGCACGCCCCACCTGACCGTGACCAAGAGGTCTTTGTTAGCAACCTTGGAGAGCAAGGGTTTAGGGTTTATAGGGTTTATAGGGTTTATAGGGTTTATAGGATTTATGGGGTTTATAGGGTTTATAGGGCTTAGGGTTTGTAGGGTTTAGGGTTTATAGGGTTTAGGGTTTAGGGTTTTTAGGGTTTTTGGGGTTTATAGGGTTTGGGTTTACAGGGTTTAGGGTTTATAGGGTTTAGGGTTTAGGGTTTAGGGTTTAGGGTGTAGGGTTTAGGGTTTAGGGTTTAGGGTTTAGGGTTTAGGGTTCAGGGTTCAGGGTTCAGGGTTCAGGGTTTAGGGTTTAGGGTTTAGGGTTTAGGGTTTAGGGTGGAGAATTCGGGTTCGGGTTCGGAGTGTAGGGGATTAGATATGGTGAGGGTTTAGGGTTTAGGGCTTGGGGTGTGGGGTTTGGGTTTGGGGTTTGGTGTTTGGTTTAGGGTTCAGCCCTGCAGCCCTGCGCCCCGGCGTGTTTGGGGTCTATGGGGCGAGTATTGAAGGTTCAGGACAGCGAGGTCTGCCTTCGAAACGAGGAGAGGTGACGACACGAAGGCAAATTAGCTTAGGGTTAGGGCTTAGGGCTTAGGGCTTAGGGCTTAGGGTTGAGGGTTGAGGGTTGAGGCTTTAGGGTTTACGGAAACCAGACCCGCGAAGCCATTGCGGCCAGAGGCATCCGGGAGCTTGATTTGTACACAGGGTGTCTTGCAATGCCAAACCTTTAGCTTATAGAGCCTGAAAAACTTTGAGCCTTACACCCCAAACTCCACAAAACAGAAGGAAGAACACCCTTAAGCGCCCCTGTCCCTACGCCTGTTTCAAGTCAGCCAAAAGTCAGCTTGAAGTTTGGGGGGGTTCCATGTGGCTTAGACACCTCACGCCCGCTAAAATTCCTGAGATGGGAATTCCGTGCTCAGGAATTCTATTTCGGGTTTAGGGTTTCGGGGTAAGGGTTCAAGATTTAGGAAGGGTTCTAGGGCTGGTCGTCGCGTACCTGTCCCAAAAAAACACGGGCTTGAGGGGGAGCTGGCGAACTTCGAAATCTTTCCTTGCATGCAGCAGCGTTGCTTGCCCGGATGCACAGAACAGGAAACATGCGCCAGCCCCGGGCAAAAGCAGGCGCTGGTTCGGGTACTGCGGCTCATCTTACCCGACTGCGCCAACCAGTTGAAGATAGTTGAAGGCAATGGCATTCAGGCTGGCGGCTTTGCCATCATCACCGTGGCTGACTCCAGCTCATACAGAGGAACTCGACAGAAACCCGTTAAAGCAGGGAATGCATTCGTTCCCGTTGCAGCCCGCCATGCGTTGAAGCATCACGTGTGTGGAGAGAATGCAAAATGCAAACAACACGATCCTGTCCAGGGGGTCATTCCTACCAGTCCCTTGGGATTGAGATAGAGGCTTCGGGTCACAGAGGGGTTGAGGGTTTAGCTTGGCCTGCTGGGTGCGCTGGTGGAAAGTTGAGGGTGTCAGGGAAGGCTTGACTGAATCCTGTGTTCGCTCTTCGTCTCCCTCGTGCCTCAGAGCAATGACAAGCCGAGTCCTTGCAACGCACATGGAACATTCTGAGAGAAATCGAGGTTTTCCGAGATTTACCTTATTGGGGTCCTTATATTCAGGGGATCCTACTAGTTGCGGGTCGATAGTAGGGGTCCCTTGTTTTTGGAAACTACCAAATACAGGTTTAGGGTTTCGGCAGGGCTTTGGGGCGTCGGGATATGCCTACGCTCGTTCTCCTGAACCTCTGAATCCTCCCTATCAAAAAAAAACACTTCCCTATATACATTCCCCCAGCCTATTGGAAGGGTTTAAGCCCCCCGGTTAGTGGGAGGGTTTAAGGTCCCCCTGCCCCCTGCTTACTGGGATTTAGGGTCTCTGCTTACTGGAAGGGTTTAAGGCCCTGCTGCCTACTGGAAGGGTTTGAGGCCTCCCTTACTGGGACTGCATACTGGGAGGGTTCAAGGGCCCCCTGCATTCTGGGAGGGTTTAAGGGTCCCTCTGCCTACTGGGAGGGTTTAAGCCTGCTTACTGGGAGGGATTAAGGGCCCCCCTGCTTACTGGAAGGGTTTAAGGCCCTCCTTCCTGCCTACTGGAAGGGTTTAAGGCCTTCCGCGAGCAGAAAAGCTCGGGTTTAGGGTTATGCAATATATTAGGGACAGTGCTTGGCGACCAAGCTTGGCGACCCCTCAGGGGTGCGTTCGGCAGGCTCTGTGCTCCAATTTAAAAAAAACCTTGCATGTAAATTATCATACAAAACCACCCCCGCAACTGGACCCGTGAGGCTAAAGCCTGAACTCTAAGACCCAAACCCTACAGGGTTTACGCTTAGGGTTTAGGGTTTAGGGTTAGGGTTTAGGGTTTAGGGTTTAGGGTTTAGGGTTTAGGGTTTAGGGCTTAGGGCTTAGGGTTTAGTGCTAGTTTGCTGTCGAGAGGCCCGGGTGCTCACCCATCCGGTCTTCGGACCTCGTCCAGAGACCTAGGGCCACGGAACTGAAGACAGTTTAGGGTTGGTGCAGGGTTTAGGGTTTAGGGTTTAGGGTTGAGGGCTTAGGGCTTAGGGCTTAGGGCTTAGGGTTTAGGATTTAGGGTGTAAATTAGGGTTGGCGCATTCCTAAAAAGTAGCACCTCTTGTTCACCTGCATTTTTTGACGGCTCAGGGAACCGGGTAAGGTGGGGTAACCCTGACCCTAAGCCCTAAGCCCTGAGCCCTAAGCCCTAAACCCTAAACCCTAAACATAAGCTGGAGCCTGAAGATTCTAGCTCGATGAAGAACCTGCTAACTAGTTCTACCTTAAACCCCAATCCCTAAACATGTACTTCCCGGTTCCTCCGAGCCTTCTTCAAGTGGCCCCCGAACCCTCAACTCCAAGCCCTAAACCCTAAACCCACAAAAAACATGCGAACGAACATGCGTGTGAGTCGGAAGCTCTGGGTCCGTTCGACTTCGAGTCATACTTGGAGGTTCGTGGTAGTTATTGATCAATTATAACTGTGCTTCTAGCCCACTTATGAGCCCCTTAAGTGCCATAATTCAAATGGTGATAAGTACAGTTCTAATTGGTTAATAAGGACGATGAACCTCCAAGTATCGTTGTGGGATCCTAGAAGGTTAGGTTTCTGGGTTTAGGGGTTAGTAAGGTTTAGGGTTAATTTCTGGAACCTATACCAAACTAGCCCCCTCGCCCCCGTGACATCCCCCGGCTCATCCCTACGTATTATAGACCTTCAACCCTAAACACCCTCCAACGTAGCCGAAGCCCTGTGTCGGTTTAGGGCTCAGGGTCAAAAAACTTGGAGGTTCCGTGTACTTGGAACCCAAACTGCTCTTACAAGCCCTGTAATTCCTCTAAGTAGGTTACAAGTAGACATATAGCTAAGTGTAGCCATGAACCTCCAAGAACCCTAATCCCTAAACCCTAAACCCTAAACTCTAAACCCTAAACCCCAAACCCCCTGTAGAGCACCGACTGCACAGGACGAGGCGCCAATTCAAACTGCAGGCGCGTGCCCTGCAGGTCCAGCTCACGGACCTCTTGAGGGTTTAGGGTTTAGGGTTTAGGGTTTAGGGTTTAGGGTTTGGGGTTTGGGGTTTCGGGGAAAGCTCTGCAAAGAGGCTGTGTAAGGGCTTCAGGGTTTTCAGGTTTTCAGGTTTTCGGTTTCGGGGTTTTGGGGTGTTTAGGTTTTTATTGAGGGTTGCTAGGGTTTTGTTTCGGGTTTAAGGGCCTTAAGGGGTTTAGGGTTTTCAGTCTTTGTTGATCGTTCTTTAGGTTGTTTTAACTTATTTACGGTTTGTAAGGGCTTCAGGGTTTTAGGGCTGTCTTCAAAAAAATAGCACTGCCCTAAACCCTATAAACCCAAACCCTATGAACCCGAAACCCTAAGCCCCAAAAAATTGCTTTACGCTTAGGCAGGGCTGAGCCCCGTTTCGGGTGAGGCCATAGGTCCACTCAATCTCATGGCAGGGTTTGGGTAAACCCTAAACCCTAAACCCTAAACCCTAAACCCTAAACCCTAAACCCTAGTTGTTCAGGGAAACCAAAATTCTCCTTTCGGGCTCTTCCTGGAGCATGGCATCCAAGTCCCTCGCGCACCCGCAAAGAGCGCACCACTCTTTCATGGGTTTTGGGCTTTGGCTTAGGGGTTTATAGGGTTTATAGGGTTTAGGATTTTCGGCTTAGGGTTTAGGGTTTAGGGTTTAGAGGGTTTAGGATTTTCGGCTTAGGGTTTAGGGTTTAGGGTTTAGGGTTTCGGGTTTAGGGTTTGGGGTTTAATTAGGGCGCGGGCAGCTGGAGCCACCAGCGCGCTGGGCATCCCGATGTAGCTGTGGCAGTGCTCGAGAGATCCCACGGCCTCCGCTTGCGTTGCCCCGATGCGCGGTTGCGCGCGCGCGCGCGCCGTTCCTTCGCTTCATCGGAGTCAGGCAACTTCGCATTGGAGGCCTCTCCGAAGCATGGGGAACAATCAGGAAGTTTTTGATGGAGACGAACTGCGAGAAGACACTTCGAAACCCAAAGCCTTTGGGTTATAAGTTGGGATGTCCCCCCTTATACTAACAGTCCTTATTAGGGATGACAATAGGGGGTTCTATGTAAGGGGGAGCATGCCAACCCTAAATCCTAAACCCTGAACTCTAAACCCTAAATCCGAACCCTAAACCGCCTAAACCCTAAAGCCCGAAATCCGAACCCTAAACGGTTCAGAGCTTAGCATGAAAGGAAGCAGGTTGCCCAGCCAGCAGCTCAGGCTTCTACTCGGCAGCTCAGTGAGCATACACTTGAAGTCTGAGGGAACTCTGGAAGCAGGGTTTAGGGTTTAAGGTTTATAATTAGGGTTTAGGGTTTAGGGTTGAACTTAGAAAGTAGGATGTTTTACCATGTTCCCACCCTTCCACCTTCGCGCGGAAGGCGAGACGGGCTGGAACCGCTTCTGGCGACGTGAGATCCTCGCGGAACTAGCAACTTCTTGGCGCGGAGTTGAGAAACGTCATACAGGGTGTAGGGTGGTTTAGGGTTTAGGGTTTAGGGTTTAGGGTTTAGGGTTTAGGTGTAGGAAATATGAGGTCTACCAAATGAGTAAGCTGCATCCTGGTATACTCTTGATGAGAAGATCGAGGTGCCCAAGAGGCCAAGAAGGTAATTTCCCTCTTTTTTTGGCGGTGTGCAAGCTACTCATTTGCCCTAAACCAACCCTAAACCCTAAACCCTAAACCCTAAACCCTAAACCCTAAACCCTAAACCCTAAACCCTAAACCCTAAAGGTAGGCCCTTGGGGGTGGACCCTACACCTGAGGGCTCCGGCGTGGTTCCTATTTGGGTTGGTTGATATAGGGGTTATAGTATACTGCCCGAAAAAAGGTACGACGTAGGAGCTAGGAGCCTCTTTAGGGTTTAGGGTTCAGGGTTCCACGGTTTAGGGTTTAGGGTTTAGGGTTTAGGGTTTAGGGTTTAGGGTTTAGGGTTTAGGGTCCCTATTGTCACCTATACCTCTATACCGGATGTGAGGCGGGTCGGGTTGGCACTTCTACGAAGAGATGTGTTCCTTCTAGTTGAGGGGAACCCAGAAAAAAAGGGTTTGGGGTTTAGGGTTTAGGGGCCCTAAATCAAACACCGAACCCGAAACCCTACTTGAGGGGGACCCTGCCTAAACCCCTAAATCACACACCGAACCCGAACCCAAAAAGAATATAATCTAACCCTAAACCCTAAACCCTCAACCCTGAACCCGAATTAAACCCTAAGCTTTGGCTTCGTGACTACTCACACTGCCGTGTCTTACGAGGATGCGCTTCAAGAGGCTGCTCCAAAGACACAGGACCTAAACCATGTGCGTAACACCGAAAACCCTAAACCCCAAAGCCCAAACCCCACAACAAAAAAAAACCTAAACCCTAAACCCTAAACACCCCAATTTTAATGTTGTATCCTGATTAGTGTGCTCCCCCGGAATTGTGGAAAAAAACCCAAAAATTATTCAGGGGGATCTATTTGAGGAGGACCCCCGGAATTGTGAAAAAAAAATCGGGCGATGCAAAATTTCGGCGAGGCTGTCGAATGGTGTTATCGTCCATAAATCGCTTCTGAACCGAGCCTGAGAGACCAAAGATCAAAGGTTTAAAGCCTGAAACCTTGAGGCCTGACGTTGTCGGGCCCTGAAATCTTCAGTCTCCAGGCCAGACCCAAAACTCAGATTTCCTTATTAAATTCTTTTGTACCGAGGCCGGGCAATCAAATTTCAAAGGGGGTAGTCCAGCAGCTGCCCGGATGCCGTATAATATAAAAGTTTGCTCCCCCGGAATTATATTATTTTTGCGGGCTAGTTGGGTTTGGATCCAGAGGCCTAACGGCTGAGGCTTCCTAAACCTTGAGGCCTGAGGTTGTCGGGCCCTGAAATCTTCAGCCTCCAGGCCAGACCCAAAACTAAGATTTCCTTATTAAATTCTTTTGTACCGAGGCCGGGCAATCCAATTTCAAAGGGGGTAGTCCAGCAGCTGCCCGCATGCCGTATAATATAAAAAGTTTGCTCCCCCGGAATTAAATTTTTTTTGCGGGCTGGCTTGGTTGGGATAGATGGATCCCCTTTAAATTCATATAAACTCATCCCTCTTAAAATCGTATGGATCCCTCTTAATTTCATATAGTCTCACCCCGTTTAGAATCATATGGATCCCTTTTACACTCATACGAGCTCATCCCTTTTAAAATCATATGGATCATATGGATCCCTTTTAAATTCATATAAACTCATCCCTTTTAAAATCATATAAAACCAGACCCCCCCCCCCCCCCAAATTGCCCCCCCCCCCCCCCCCCCTCTAAAGAGCGGGATCCTTTCGTTGAGGGGGGGGGGGGGGCCACACTAATCAGCAGACAACATTAAGCCCCAAGCAGCTCCAAGCAACCCCCAAGCAACCCGAAGCAACCCCGAGCAACCCGAAGCAACACAAGCCCGGTCATGGCCAGTTCGGACGAGGACGCCCCCAGCACAGCGGCCCCCTGAAAAGTTTAGGGTTTAGGGTTTAGGGTTAACGGAGGGTCCAAAAGACGAGAAGGGGTCTTCAAAAGGTTCGCAGAGGGGTTTAAGTTTGAGAGGCGTCGAGAATGGACATAAAGGGAACTGGCACAGGAACAGAACAGTGGACACTCAATTTAAAGATCCTACACGAATAGCTACTCCTCCGCAAGCGCAAGCCCCGAAACCTCTCCGAAACCCTAAACCCGCAAACCTGCCTCGACCAGGGCCCCCCCCCCCCCCCCCCCCCCTTCGCCCCCTAAACCCCTAAACATCCCTAAACCCCTAAACCCCCAAACCCCTAAACCCCTAAACCCCTAAACCCCTAAACCCTAAACCCTAAACCGTACCCTAAACCCCAAACCCTAAGGGCTTTTGTTCAAGGGGCTGCGTGTACCTAAATGCAAACCCAGAACGACCCAGTATATATATGGAAGGACCCCTAGAAAATATCAATCTTCTTCCCCAAAATAACCCTAAACCCGAAACTCTAAACCCCCTTATATACCTTATATGGTCCCTATCTACCTAAGTAGCCCCTAAATAGCCCCTAAGGTCCCTCCCTCAGTCCAAACTCCTAAACCTTAGACCCTAAACCCTAAACACTAAACCTTAGGAGTATTCCCATGCAGCTCGGACACATAGGGGCTGTAGGGCTTTGGGGGGGGGGGGGGGGGGGGGGGTATTGAGGATTTGGGTTTTTTAGGGTTTGGGGGGGGTTAGGGTTTTAGGAACTATGTTTAGATGTTGGGGTTTTAGGGCTTTCGGGGTTTAGGGTTTTAGGGCCCGAGGCTTTCCGATGCAACTCGACCAATGCCGGATGGGTAGTTGTCTAAATTAGGGCCCCACCTTTGGTCCCTGCAAAAGCAGGGCACCCCTAAGATAGGGCCCCAAGAGGGACCCTGGCCCGGGCACTGAAAAAATGCTGTCAACATCACCAAACCCGAAGCCCCCTAACAATACCTCGCAATCCCTGAGGTACCCCTAGCTTCCCCAAAGCACCCTAATTAACCTAAGCCCTAAACCCCTAAACCGCTGAACGACTGAACCCCAATGAATCGCCGAAACCCCTGAACCCCGAAACCCCTACACAGTCCCCCGTACCCCTAAATGCCCTTAAGCCCCAAAACGCCACAAATAGCCTAACCCCTCACCCCTCATCATCGAATATAGGGGCCTTAAGAAGTAGACGGGTGCTTTGCGGGGCTTATTATAGCATACTTATAAAGGGACTATAAGAACATTCTATTTAGTAACTATATTCCGACCCTACCTAAACCTTTGAATGAAGCAGGGTCCCCTGCCGACCACTTCCCAGATTATCGCGTCGTCGGGACCTCTGCCAAACCAGGGTTTTGAAAGCCTAAACCCTGACATCCTAAACCCTGAAATCCTGAAACCTGAAACACTAAAACCCTAAAACCCTAAAACCCTAAAACCCTAAAACCCTAAAACCCTAAAACCCTAAAACCCTAAAACCCTAAAACCCTAAAACCCTAAAACCCTAAAACCCTAAAACCCCAAACCCTAGCTCAGAGGTTCAGGGGTTTATGACTGTTTTGTCAGGGACTTGCAAAATGCTGGCGACCCTGTCCTTGAAAAAGGGCTTCTCTTTCAGGGTTTAGGGTTTCGGGGTTTAGGGTTTAGGGTTCAGGGACCCTAAACCCTAAACCCTAAACCCTAAACCTCAGGGGTACCGTGGTACCTACATGGCGGGGGGGGGGGGGGGGGGGGGGGGGGGGGTTGTGCACCCCAAGTGCTGCGGTTCAGGGTTTAGGGTTTAGGGTTTAGGGTTTAGGGTTTAGGGTTTAGGGTTTAGGGTTTAGGGCTTGGGGTCTGAACCGCAAACCAAAACCCTACACCCTGCACCCCAAACCCTGACCCGTCACCCCTGGACCCCAAAACCTTGAACCTTCAACCCGAAAACCTTAACCCCTCATAACCCTGAACCCTGAAGCCTACATCCAAAATTCTTAAACCCCGAAAGCTTAAACCTTAAACCGTAAAAACATAAACCCTAAACCCTACATGAAACCCCCCCCCACACCCAGGTCCCTAAAAAAAACCTGAACCCGAAACCCTACATCCCCAAATTCTTAAGCCCCACAATCCCGAAACCCGAAGAGCTAAACCTGAAACCCCAACCCTAGACCCTACATCCCAAATTCTTAAGCCCCACAAACCCGAGACCCTAGACCCCACGAACCCGAAAGCCCTAAACCCCAAACCCTAAACCCTAAACCCGAAACCCCAAAAACCCGAAACCCCAAACCCGAAACCCGAAAAACCCGAGATCCCCCGGCGCACGCCCGGCCTTGAAAACCTTGGGGTGCCTCTTCTGTCCAGATGGTGCCACTGCCTCCTATTGCTGGGGGCTTAGGGCTTAGGGTTTCAGGGTTCA
This sequence comes from Symbiodinium natans, assembly GCA_905221605.1. Taxonomy (NCBI): domain Eukaryota; class Dinophyceae; order Suessiales; family Symbiodiniaceae; genus Symbiodinium; species Symbiodinium natans. The sequence goes on from CAJNDS010001768.1 coordinate 223,887, forward strand.
GGCATTAGTTTTTTCATTTATTATTTTTGTATATCTTTTATTTATTATATGTTTTTAATGGGGTTTAGGGTTTTGGGTTTAGGCCTTAGGGTTTAGATTTGTTGGTGGGGTTCATAGGGTTTAGGGTTCAAGGGTTTACGGGGTTTACGGGGTTTACGGGGTTTATGGGGTTTATGGGGTTTATGGGGTGTATAGGGTTGACCGATAAAACACTTAAAGCTATCAACCCCTATAAACCCACATAAAACCCTGAAGCCCGGAACCCTGTACCCTTAAACCCGATAAACCCTCTACATCCTAGGAATGCTATGAACCCCACATATAAACCCTGTGAACCTGACCCCTATGAAACCCACAAACCCCAAACCACTAAACACCAAACCCAAAACCCTAACACCCTAAACCCTAACTAACACTGAACCCTAAACCCTAAAACCCGAACCCTAAACCCTAAACCCTAAACCCTAAACCCCGAACCCTAAAGGCTAAACCCTGCCTGTTGGCGTACTGCGTGGCTCGCTCCCAGCATCGCTGCCACGTCTCGTGGCGACCTTCCCAGGCCCATTTAGGGTTTAGGCATTAGGGTTTAGGGTTTAGGGTTGAGGGTCGTAGGGGGCCAGGTAGGAGACCCTTATTGAGGGAATCCGCGGGGGGGCGGGGGGAGGGGTGGTGGGTTTAGGGTTTAGGGTTTAGGGCTTAGGGCTTAGGGTTTAGGGTCTAGGGTTTATAGGGCCTGGTTCAGGGTTCAGGGTTTAGAGTTTAGGGTTTAGGGTGAAGGTCCCACACTGTATGGCATTGCACTGGCAGTACGTTCATGATGAGAGCAGACCAACTGGTAGAAGGCTCTCAGGGGCGCCATGTCATGTCGATTTTGGCAGCACTTCCTTCACCTTCTACTCCCCTTAGAACCAAAACAAACACAACATTGGCTTTGTCCCGGCCGTTTGGAAGCTGAAGGTCTCTAAACCCCAAAACCTAAAACCATCAGACCCTCAAACCCTCAAAGCTCAAAACCCGAAACCCTAAACCCCCAAAAGCGTTTGAATATTTAGGCCTTCAGGGTTGCCAGCTTGGTGGAGACCCTAAAAGCTCAAAACCCTAAACCCCAAACCCCAAAAGCTTTTATTTAAATATGTAGGGCTTCAGGGGTTGCCAGCCTGGTGGAGACCCTGCCTCCCAAATCCCAAAATTTCAGGGGTGGGCCAAGAACCTTAAACCTCAGCTCAACTCTTCAGAGAGCTTGCCGTTGTTTTTTTTTCGACTGGAGCTTAGGGCTTGGGTGTCTTTTAGGGTTTAGGGTTTTGGGGCTTGTCGGGCTGTTAGGGTTTTTAGGTTTTTGTTTGAGGGGTTTGAGGGGTTTGAGGATTGGGGTTTACTTGAAGGTTCATGGTACTTACTAACCAATTCTAACTGTACTTATAACCCTACTTATAATACCCCTAAAGGGCCTTATAGGGGTTATCCCAATTATAAGTAGGGTTATAAGTACAGTTAGAATTGGTTAGTAAGTACCATGAGCCTTCAAGTAGGGGTCGGGTCGCTTTGGGTTTTGTGAGAATCGTGCTCGTCGCGGCCTCCTTCTGCGAATTCAGTTCGTTGAGCGCACGCCGAAATTGCCTCGGAAGACTTTTTTTTTTTGGGGGGGGAGGGGAAGGGGGTAGGGTTTAGGGTGTAAGGTTTGGGGTTTAGGGTTTTAGGGTTTTAGGGTTTAGGGTTTAGGGTTTAGGGTTTAGGGTTTAGGAGGGCCCGAAACTGCAAAATTAAACACGAAGAGGTTGCACTCGCAGGGGGCTGTTGCTGTTTGTGGGCGATGACAAACAAGGGCAACTTCAACCCTCAAGCCCGTGGGTTCAGGGATGAGGCCTTAGGGTTTAGGGTTTAGGGTTTAGGGTTTAGGGTTCAGGGCTTAAGGTTTAGGGCTTGTAGGGTTTAAAAGAAGAGGGAGGAGAGGGGGGAGTCTTTGAGATCTGTGAGGGCTTTTGAGGGCCCTTGGCGTTGCGGTTGGGCGGACTGCAGCAGCTGCCGACCGGGTTTGGCCCTATCACTTGGGCTGCCCCTTGTACTAGCAGTCCGTAGTAGGGATTAGATCGTACAACTCATGTTAAGGACTGTTAGTAGAATGGGGAACATCCCAACCTATAACCAAAAAGGGCCTAAGACTTGGGGACCCAATGCACGCAAAAAATGGGGGCGTAAGGTTTAGGGTTTAGGGCTAAGGGGCCATATACCCTTCACAACTATAGTTCCTATACAGGTTTATGAGCCATACACCTTTTCAGGCTCACTTGGTCCCCAAGGAAGTCGACAACCGAAACCCTAAAATCTCGCTTGCGACGTTTACAGTAAGGGTTTAGGGTTTAAGGCTTGCCGTGAAAAAAACATTGTTGACTAAACGTGGGCTTGTGCCACAAGACTCCATCAAGCAAGCTTGGGGCTTGCCCACCCTAACCACTTTAACTGCGACTCGAAAGGGTTTAGGGCTTAGGGTTTAGGGTTTGGGGTTGAGGTTTACGGTTCTGATTCCTGCCAAAAGGCTTCTCGTGCAAACGCGGCATGGCACAGAGGGCAACCAACTCCTCAGCATCGCCGTTCCGACAAAATCCTAACCCTAAACCCTAAACCCCAAATCCTAAACCCTAAAACCTAAACCCGAAATAGGGTTCAGGGCTTGTAAGGCTTTGGTTTCAGGGCACCTGGGGACTTGCACCTACTTAGCTGGGTTCTTCAAGTTTAGGGTTTAGGGTTGAGGGCTAAGGGCTTATAGGGTGGAAAGGCTGAGCCCCCACTACAGTAGCTGACTTTCAGCTTTGGGGTCCTTATTATGAGTGAATCCTCCTACTGGTTGGGGGGGGGGGGGGGGGGCTATCCTAGGGGTCCCTTATTTTCGTAAATTCCCATACTCCTTTTTGAAGAAGCGAAGATTGAAGCTTGCTGGGTGGCGCCCCCCGCGCCGAACTTGCCCAGATGGGTGGAGGCTTACGGATGCCCTCGTTGCATCTTAGACTTAAACCCGAGAAATCCTATGAACCCTGCAGCCCTGAAAACACTAAACGCCCTAAAGGGTGCCCTTGTGTGTTGCTTGATTTGGAAAGAAAGGAATATGGGACCTACTCCAGATTCGAAAACGTGAACTCTGAACCATCGCCTGAGTACCAAGCCCAAAAACCTAAGACCCTAAGCAATAAACCACGAACCGAAAGTCCCTCCTTGGAGGTCAGGGTACTTATGATCTCCTAAAAAGAAGTGTGCTTAGAACCAGCTTCTAAGTGCGCTTAGGGCTCAGGGCTCAGGGCTCAGGGCTCAGGGCTTGGAAGCCCTATACTTGGAGGCTCGCGGGCACTGATCGGGTCCAGGGATTCGGGTCTACGGCTTAGAGAAGATATAGAACCCAAGTTGCATGTACCTACTACCAACTAAGAAGCCCCTTATAAGCACCCTGACGTGGTCATAAGCCAGCGACAATAGGGTCAATAGGTGCCCTGAACCCAAAACCCAACTCCGAAGTAGGGTCATAAGCCTTGGAACCTTGGCCCTTAAAGTAAGGGCCACTTCAGGAAGGGAGTTCCCAGGTGAGGGTTTAGGGTTTAGGGTTTAGGGTTCAGGGTTCAGGGTTCAGGGTTTAGCGTTTTGGATTTAGGGTTTAGGGCATATAACGGCGGACTCCGCCAGCCGTCCAGTGATGCTGTTCTGGCCCAGACATGCTCCAGTGCCCCGGTTGGGCCACAGACTTTCTTTCTTGGGATGTACTCTACCCCGGGGGAGCCTCCCCACGGCGGTGGCCAAAAACCCTAAACCCCAAAGCCATCACAAGGCTGCGGCCGCGCCATCGTCTAACCCAACTCACACAAACAAGAATGTCAGGTTTAGGGTTAGGAAATGTCAGGCTTAGGGTTAGGAAATCGATTTAGGATTTAGGGCTTAGGCAAGCAGGAGTGCTTGGGTCATTTTACTCTTCTGAAGTTCTGGGGGTTAGGAGTTTCGGGCTTCGGGCATCGGAATGTAGAGGGTATAAGGCCAAAGCTGGAGTTCCCCTAAACCCTAAACAAAAAACCCTAAACCCTAAACCCTAAACCCTAAACCCTAAGCAGTGAGAGTCACTGAATGGGGGCCAGGCTTCGAGCCAGCAACGGGAAACTGAAAAAGACAGGAGATGCATGCAAGATCTGCAAAAAAGCCCCTTAGTTGCTGAGTTCATAAGCCCCAAAAAAGTCTACACTTTCAGTTCTATAGGAGATTATAGTACCCCCAAAAAGTGTAAAGTGTGCCCACTCGGCTACTGAGGTAAAAACCGCCTAAGAAGCACCTCGCCAGAAATACAACAGGCTACACAAGACACAAATACATCAGCCCTCAACCCTAAGCGCTATATAGGGTTTGGGGCTTAGGGTTGTGAACACCTCTTTAGGATTTCGGGCTTAAGGTTGATGAAATCTGTAACCCTAAACCCTAAACCCTAAACCCTAAACCCTAACCCCTAAACCCTAAAACCCCTAACCCTAAACCCTCCAAGGTCCTACCGAGCCGCTGCCACATCTTCTTCTGTGGCATTTCGAATGATCCGAAAATCATCGAAGCCCTCTGCCTCGCGATTCGGGGCTTTTTAGGGCTTTGGGGTTTAGCGCTTTAGGGTTGTGCACCCTAAACCCTAGACCCTAAGCAATAAGTAAGGTGTTCGGGTTCGGGTTTACGGGTTTAGGGTGCAGGTTTAGGGTTCAGGGTTTTAGAGTTCAAGGTTTAGGGTTAGCTAAATCCCGGAGTAACCTGGGAATAGAAAAGGGAGCCTGCCCTCTTGTGTTTCAAAGGCTTTTTGGTTTAGGGCTTGGGGGGTTTAGGGCCTTGGGTCTCGGGGCAGCAGCATAGGCGCTTAGGGTTTAGGTGTTCATGAGGGAACAAAAAGGGCGACAACGGCTTAGAGCATGCAGATTGCTAGCACGAGCCCACAGGAGGTTTGTGCCAAATTGAGATATCAGTTGTGAGGTGTGAGGGACGAAGATTGTCTCCAAGCGGTCCCGACGCCTGCTCACGATTTCCTGAGAATAGAGCCAATCAATGCAGATCCTGGCAATCGAGCCGGAAAGGCTTGCTGCGTCTGCTGTGAAGGTGGAATCTGTGCGGCAACCCGCAGGAGACTGCGCGCCTGGCCCGGCGCTCGGATCTCAATGCAAACGGGCGGAGTGGATGCTTACACTCCCATCCTCCTCTCCTCCGGATGGGCGCTGTCGAATTTGGCTGCGCAGCATTTTTCACGGAGCCGTGGCACCCGAAAGCCAAAAAAAATCGAAAAGACCTACACCCCAAACCACCTAAACCCTAAGAACCCGAAAATAGCACTTAACAAGCCCTCAGCCTTGAGACGCCCTTAAAAATCGCTAAAAAAGAACCAACAACCTTCAAACAACTTCAAACAAACCTTAAAAAAACCTCAACAAATCCTAAAGCAACACTTTAAAGTGCCATTAACAACGTTAAAAAATCAAGAAACATCTGACGGTTGTTCGAAATTGCTTCACGGGAAAACGACCATTCTTCGCGAAACGCTATTTGTCTTTCGCGGGCCCATCGCGGACTTTCGCGGAGCCTATCTTACACACGTAGTAGATACTAGAGCTATTATATATATATATATATCAAGAGCCAGACTCGAAGCCCGAAACCAATGGCCCTCATGTTCTATAGAAAACAGTACTAACGCAAAATTTCTTCGCGAAACGCTATTTGTCTTTCGCGGGCCCATCGCGGACTTTCGCGGACCGTCATTTCCATCATCTGATGGTCGCCCCAGTGCAACTCGAAGACAAGGGGGGTTTTGAACAACCCTCATCTAAATAAGCACCAAAAAACACCCTAAAGCCCTAAAGGCCAGAAACCCTAACCCAAAAAACCCTAGAACGGCCCTAAACCCCTAAACGTAAACCCTAAACACTAAACCCTAAACCCCAAACCCCAAACCCCAACCCCTACATCCTCGTAAACCCTAAACCCTGAACCCTAAACCCGAAACCCCTAAACCCCTAAACCCTAAACCCTAAATTCCCACCCAGGCCTGCTTAGGCCGTACCCACCCTTTTCCAGGGTGCCTGGACCCAGAACTACACCCGACAGCCTCTAACACCACCACTTGGAGCTACCATGCAAGCCTAAAGAGTTGTGTTGAGCGTGAGCTGCACTTCCAGTGCCGGTGCAGTACCCCGAATGGGGCACCCCTCCGGCCTTCTCCGATTCTCAATTATTATAACGAACCCCTAAACTTGGCGACTTTGAGTGGTTCCAAAAGTGGCCTCTGCACGTGGTCCCTGGGGCCCCCCTCCGGAGCCCCCCTTCGGAGCCCCCTGCCTGAGCCGCCCTGGCCCCCGTTGGCCCCCCCCCGGTCTTCCTGGCCCTCCGGCCCCCCTGCTGGTCCGCCCTCTTTGGCGTGGCAGCCTTCGAATCTGTTCAAAAAGCTCCCTCAACCATTGGATCCTCTCGGCATGCCATGCAAATATACAACTTGAACTCGTAGCCTCCAGTCACAAAGACCTTTCAAGAAGCAATGAGTACTTCGAGCATCGCTTGTGGACGTAGCAGCCAGCATCCTTATCATGGGCACAAAGCATTGACACCCGCACGGCCCTTTTTTCCTCCTGCTGCTGGAGATGCCTCTCCAGGTAATTACTCCAGCCAAGCATCTGCGAACGAAGAGGCTTTGGGTTTGCCAAAGGCCTTCAAACCCCGTTTTTTACCGTTCGGAGGCCCTTTTGTCCGCACAAAACGCCAGTCAAATTCCCTGGCCAAGTGCTGGGATGTAGGCATTGTCTACCGTCGCTTGATAGTAGTCGATGCCTTCAGTACTGTAATCCTAGAAGCTAAACAAGAAAAATCTCCTACCAAACCCACAAAATTCTCTGTTTAAAAGATGGGGATAGGAAGTGATTAGCCCGAAACCCTAAAAAGAGAAAAGTTGGGTGGATGCCTGCGTAAGCAGGGGCTGGGAAAAAAAGAACAACTGCAACCTTTCTGGTTGTGGTGGGTCACATTCAATATACGCCGCCGCGACTTATGCCGCCCCCTCACAGCCCTTGGGTGTGTTGGGGCGCCATCTCCGCATGCAATTTACTGCCGCGGCGCGGCGAGAAGCCCTAAACCCAAACCCTAAACCCTAAACCACAAACCCCAAAGCCCAAATCCCTCAACCCCAAACCCCAAAACCCTAAACCCTGAACCCCAAATCCTAAACCCTAAGCCCTGAACCCCGAACCCTAAACCCCAACCCCTAAACCGTGAACTGAACCCTAAACCCTAATTCCCCTAAACCCCAAACCCCAAACCCTAAACCCTAATTAATCCCTAAACCCTAAACCCTAAACCCCAAAACCCTAAATCCTAAACCCTAGACCCTAAAAAGACAGACCTGGAGGATGCCACCGTAGCGGCCGAGGCCCAGATCGGAGAGCCAGCGCTGCACCTCCTCACCCTCCTGTAGGGTTTAGGGTTTAGGGTTTAGGGTTTAGGGTTTAGGGTTTAGGGTTTAGGGTTTAGGGTTTAGGGTTTAGGGTTTAGGGTTTAGGGTTTAGGGTTTAGGGTTTAGGGTTTGCGGTTTGGGGGTTTGGGTTTAGTGTTTAGTGTTTAGGGTTTAGGGTTTAGGGTTTAGGGTTTAGGGTTTAGGGTTTAGGGCTTAGGGTTTAGGGTGTGGGGTCCACGGAGTTTAGGGATTAGGGTACATGAGTAGAGTTGTTTGCGGTGTTTTGGGCTTGGGGTGTTGCTGTCCTTTCTTCGCTGTGGGAGCGTCAGGGGCATGAGGTGTTTATGCTGCATGTTTGCGCCGCACGCGCAGGATTCAGGGGCGATGTAGGGCTTAGGGTTAGGGTTTAGGGCCTTTGCCCATGCTTATTTTTGAAAGGGGGGGCCTTATCTCAGAAGTTAGGCAACTCAGAACCAGTTAATTAGAGGATGTTAAGAGAGTAAGCCAGAAAAGTTATGTGGCTTATGTTAACAAGTGCTACCTTAGCTACAAAGATTTATGAGGAGTTAGATGTAAACTTGTCTTAACTCTTCCTATGTTTTTGTAACTTTAAGTGACTTTTGGTCTTGGTTTCTACATGATTTTTCTCAATGTGAGGTATAGCTTGGCCGCGAGGCCCAATCTGTCGCGAGGACAGTTTTTCACATCGTTTGGTATGCATTTGATCGCAAAAGTTGGGTGACAAACGGTATTCCGAAGGATTGAAGTCAAAAGGAGAGGTTTGCACTGCTGTGGTGACTAATATACCCCTGCCAGAGTGCCTCAGCGGGCAAGCGAAAGTCGCGCTGACGGATTTTCCCAGCGGCTTCCGCCGCTGCGGATCGCTGCGGATCGCTGCCAATCGCCTTGTCCGTTTTTGCGGCCCGTGGGCATCCGGGCTTGCGGATGGCCTGTATATTGCCTTGTGAACCCCTGCAGATCGCTGCGGATCGCCGCGGATCGCGGGCTGCCCGTCTGCGACGGCGATCCGCAGGGAATTTCGGCAATGCTATACAGAAGCGATACGCAAGTTCGGATGCCATCGGGACAGAAAAGCGGCCACGGCGAGCCACAGCGATCCGCAGCTGAACCCGATTATAAACCCTGCAACCCTAAACCTTATAATTCCCTAAACGGTCCTGCACGAACCCCTATAATGTTGACTTCGCATTAATAACCCCCCCCCCCCTTGATTGATCAATCTCTCCGGCCAGGGCCTCCTCAATTATATTCGCCTAAATCCTGGTAGGACGTACTATTAGTTTTAGTATTGGGTAGTAGCACCACGCCCGTTAAAAAAATATTCCGGGCTGGATTTTATAATTGTGGGGGGTTACATTCTTGTGTTCCGGCAGCTGGATTTTACAATTGTAGCGGGAATCATTAATGTGAAGTCAACATTATAGAGCCCATCCCCCCCACACCACCACACATCTACCACATATTGTAGAAAACACATCTCAGCACAACATCCATGTTCATTTTATTATGTTGATGCCGAAAAAAACTCTTGCTAACTCTTGCTAACTTTGTTGGTCTTCGTTCATCAGGATGATCCGCAAGACTTATAAACAGTTGCAGCGAAGTAACATAAACTGTGCCAAAAAAGATAACATGAGCTGTGTAAATTGATAACATATTACAAACACTTCAAATTCCATAGAACTCGTTATACAAGACTTACAACCCCAAAGGCAGTATCTCCGTAACAGCAGCGCCAAGCTTTGTGATGATACTTGTACCGTGGGATGTAGGTCCATTCTTAAAAATACAAAACAAATAAGCGGGGCCCTAAACCCTGAACCCTAAACCCTCCTTACCCCTAAGCCCTAGAGGCCCTAGAAAACCTTGGGGCAGGGAGGGTCCCCAGTGTCCTCATTACCGGCGAGGTCGAACATGGCGGGGCCGCTGTCCTCGCCCATGGCTGAAGGCGCATTGCAAACGCCTCGGGCGCCCTCAAAGGATCGTGGGAGGCTGGCTGTCTGGCGGTGAGGGCTTATAAGGGATTTATAGGTCTGAAACCTTGAACCCTGAAGCCTAAACCCTAAACCCTAAACCCTAAACCCTAAACCCTAAACCCGAAACCCGAAACCCTAAACCCTAACTTAGGGGACTTCGGGGCTCTAGTAGGGGATCTAGGGCTTTGGGTGCCTCGGGTCGGGGATTTAACAAAGGCTTTAGGCGCTGAGGGCTTCTCCAGCTTCTAAGGGTTTAGGGTTTAGGGTTTAGGGTATGGGGTTTAGGGTTTAGGGTTTAGGGTTTAGGGTTTGTCCAGTTGCAGGTTCACCTCAGTCTTCAGTCAGTTTGTCGTGCAGGTTTACTGTACGTCCAGGATAGAGTGCCAAAAGGTCGAGGGTGCTTGATTCATTGTGTAAGATGGGATTTAAAAACCTGTGTACAACCTGAACCTTGTCCCTAGGTACCTTCCCCTCCCCGCCCCTCTGAACCCCCTCCCTTAAGAACTCTAAACCCTAAACCCTAAACCCTAAATCCTATAATGAATGCGGCTTTCGAGGACACGTGCCGGCTTAAGGGACATTAGCGAAGGGCCCTAACCGTCATCAACACAAGGAGTAAAGAACGCCGCCTCGTTCCCCTCAGGCTCTCACGAGGGGGTTAGGGTTTAGGGTTTAGGGTTTAGGTTTAGGAATATTGAGCCTCCGAACTGAATCTCCACCACGAACGCTCTCAAAACCCTACGGTTGCTCACACCCTAAACCGAGTTTGAGCGAAGCTTGCCAGAGAACCACCCTAAAGCCTAAACCCTAGTCCCTAAACCCCTTAACCTTGAAGCATCTAGATGCCATAAACCCCAGAAATCTTTAGCACACACCCCCAAAGGTCCCCAGAAACCTGAGACGACATTGAACAAAACCTAGCACGGTAGTACCTTGCATGTCGGGCTTGGGGTCCCCAAACCCTAAACCATAAACCCTAAACCCGAAACCCTAAACTCTAAATGTTAGGGAGTCTAAAGACCGTTTGAATTCAAGAACTGCGCTCATGTTGTGGTTCAGACGTTTAGGGGATGTAGTGTTTAGGGTTTAGGGTTTAGGGTTAGGGTGGGACTTCAGGGTTTGGGATTTGCACTTCAGACTTTAAGAGTTCGGGGCAAGGAAGATCCTTCTGAGGAGCCAGTGGCGTTTTCGGAAGATGCGGCGGCGTGCTCCTACGGCGAGATGTTCCTACGCATGAACGCTGCTCATGTGTGCCCAGGAATCCTTGCGGGTGGGGGACATGTCGCAGCCATGTGCCATAGCCCGATACCTTAAACCCTAAACCCTAAACCGCAGCCCGAGCTATTGAATCTGGGCACAGTGAGAATCCCATGTGCAACATACTGGACCCAAGTGTGAGCAACATAGGAAAAATCTAAGGGGTGCGCTTCTTGGTTTCCAGGGGCTTATGAGGGAACTTAATCCCTAAGAAAAGGGAAGAAGGGCCTAGTCTGGGTCCTAGCATGTTTCTGCACCTCCCTGAGCCACCGATATGGCAGCAAAGGCGCGACCGGCGAGTCTGTGTGTGCGAGGTCTCTACCGCATCCTCAACCCTAAACCCTAAACCCTAAACCCTAAACCCTAAACCCTAAACCCTAAACCCTAAACCCCGGAGTAGGCCCCGAAAACCCTGCATCCCTACACCTCCCGCACAACATGGCCCAGGTTTCGATTGCGAGTCGGCCCCCAGGGGAGATCAGAAACGCACATAGGAGTTCATAGAGGCGCATATGCAAAATAATGGGAGTGCTACCGCAGGACCCCCAATTAGGTACCCCCAACATTCGGAAACCCCTACTCTGGGGTTTAGGGTTTAGGGTTTAGGGTTTAGGGTTTAGGGTTTAGGGTTTAGGGTTTAGGGTTTAGGGTTTGGGATTGAGGGCTTCTCAAGGGACTGCAGGAGACCCTTCTGAGGAGCCTCTGGGGTTATGTAGGGGCCAACTAGGACTGTAGGGACGATAGGAGGCATATGTAGGGGGTTTATAGGGAGAAGATTAAGGGTCCCTTCTTGTACCCCTCTTAAGGACTTCCAAACCCTAAACCCTAAACCTTAAACCCTAAACCCTCAACCCTAAACCCTCAACCCGGCTTAGGGTGTATGGGTAACCCTGACAAGGAGGTCAAGGTGTCACAAAATTCGCTCTACTTGCGCAGGGCTTTAAGGTGGGGAAACCCGGAAGTTCAGGGTTCAGGGTTCAGGGTTTAGGGTTTAGGGTTTAGGGTTTAGGGTTTGGGGTTTGGGGTTTAGGGTTTCTTGACTTTAGGGCTTGTAAAGGGTGTTGACGCCCTAAGCCCCGAAGTCTAGTATAAGGCAGGCTGGAGTGTCCTGTGCAAGCTCCTCCGTTATGAGGTGGGATCTGTATTCTTGGTATTCCCGAGAACACCCGAAGCCTTTACCCTAACACTAAACCCTAAAACCCTCAACTCCGAAAACGCAAAAACCCTAAAACACAAAAACCCTGAAACCCAAAAACCCTAAAACCCAAAAACCCTGAAACCTAAAGCCCTAGACTAAGCAGGGTCCCGCCGCCTTGCCCAAGATCCCAAAGACGGAGCGCTCCGTCTGAGCCGGCCTGACACTTAAGCTCTAGGGCTTTCGGTTTTCAGGGTTTTTTGGGTTTTGGGTTTCAGGGTTTTTGTGCTTTAGGGTTTTTGAGTTTTCGGAGTTTAGGGTTTTAGGGTTTGGTGTTAGGGTGGCGCTTAAGCTCTAGGGCTTTGCAAGCTCTAGTGTTTGTTTGAGTGCTCTTTTTTATACAGTTTAGGGTTCACGGTTCAGGGTTCAGGGTTTAGGGTTTAGGGGAGTTTAGGGTGTGGGGTTTTAGGGCCTAGGCATTGGAGTTCTGCGCGTTCTCGGGGATGTTTCGGGCGTATCCCAGAATTTTAGGGCTGCCGGCTTTGAGCTTCGGGCCAAGCGGACTTAGCTTTCGGTATTTGATAGGAGCCGGGGACCCGAGGTAACAGGAAAGGGCCCAGGCCCGAAGCCCTAAACCAATCATCCCTCCACCCTGGTTTAGGGTTTAGGGCTTAGGGGTTTGACCCTGAGCCTAAATCCTAGACCCTAAACTAAACCCCGGTTCCGTGTCGTCAGGGTTCCGGCGGGTTCTGAATTTCAGCAATGTCAGTTCTGAGGGTCCTCAACCCGACATCCGCTAAAGAGATTCGGGGGCTTCAGGGTTTTGAGGGCTGTGGGGTGATAGTTTGGGCTTTTTTTTGAGGTGCTCATCCTCAATCCTACACTCTGAAAAGGACTTTCGGGAATTTAGGGGTTTGGGGTTTTGGGGCTTGGGGGTTTGGGGTGCTGAAGCAAGTTTACGAGCTAGTTTATTAAGCATGAGGATTAGATTTTGGGGCTTAGGGTTTAAAGGGGGTTTGTGGCTTGAGGTATAGGGTTTCAAAGCTCAAAAGAAAAATAGGGCTCAAAGATGATTAAGGGGACAACCCTAAACCCTAAACCCTAAACCCTAAACCCTAAAACCTGCCATTGCATTGCATTTGGAACATCCATGTCGCGCTTCGGTGACACCTTCGGCGTCGGCAAACTTTGCGTCAAACTCTTAGGGTTTAGGGTTTAGAGTTTAGGGTTTCGGGTTCAGGGTTTGGGTGTAGGGTTTAGGGTCCATGTACCTAAATAGGGAATACTTGGCCCTTGAAGTACCTCCTATATAAGGACTTTGGGGCCCAAGTATACGATAATGAGGTACATGGACCCTTAGGGTTTAGGGTTTAGGGTTTAGGGTCACAACTTTCTAGGCCCCCCAAACATCCTGAAGCCACCTCGTCATGGCAGCTTGCATCTTCAGATCGTAAACCCCAAGCCCTAAACCCTAAACCCTAAACCCTAAACCCTAAACCCTAAACCCTAAACCCTAAACCCTAAACCCTAAACATCCCTAAGACCTACAAGGCCGTGCAGGCCGCTGAGTTTGACTGCTAAACGCACACTCAGGGCTGCAGCAACCTTGGTGGCCGTGGGGACAAAGGTTTCGGAGTTTCAGGTTTAGGCCTAAACCCTAAACCCTAAACCCTAAACCCTAAACCCTAAACCCTAAACCTTAAACCCTAAACCTAAACCCTAAACCCTAAACCCCCGACCTTGGGGACCTAATGAAGCCTAAAAGGGTGGGTTCATGTGCCTTAGTAGGACTCATAGTAGTATAGGCATATGCCCCCAATTTGGGGTTTCAAGTGGTCCCCAAGGACAGATGCGACTTGCAACGGAGACCCAGGAAATCTAGTGGACTATCGCCCAAGATGGGCAAAGGTTGTGCTAACACGTGCCTTCCTCTGCACTGGTCATACCTGAAATTTGGGCTTATTAAGGCCTTACTTTCGGGAAAGCGGGCCCTTACACCCCCCTCCCCCCCGCCCCCCCACCCTGCCCCCTTGCACTCAGCACACCATAAACCTCCCTTGCCACCCCACCTTCCCCCCCCCCCCCCCCCGCCCCGGTTCATGAAGTAGGGCTGTGTGTACGTCGGTGCAAGCAACTTTGGATGCAGAGTGTAGGGCCTTCGGGTGTAGCAGTGGAACTGAGCAAGTCCAAACACACCCAGCTCACCGTAAACCCTAAACCCTACACCCTAAACCCGAAACCCTAAACCGTACAGTAAACCCTAAACCCTAAACCTAAACCCTAAACCCTAAACCCTAGACCCTAAACCCTAAACCCTAAACCCTAACCCCGCCTTAAGCTGCCCTGAGGCAGCGCGAAGCCGGTAATGGGAAACACAGCGATGTGCACGCAACGTTGTTTTCTTCAAGCAAGAATCGTGGTCTCAGGCTCGGCTGATAGGGTTTAGGGTTTAGGGTTTAGGGTTTAGGGCTTGTAGGGTTTGTAGGGCTTGTAGGTCATAGGTGTTGGAGGGTTTAGAAGCCTGCTGGAATCGGGAGCATGCTCTCGGTCGTGGCATTGTAGGGTTTACTTGGAGGTGCATCGGTACTTATAGCCTTACAAACTACTTAGAGGACTTGGGGGGCATATAAGTACAGTTAGAAGTGGGGGTTGTGAGTACCCTGAACCTCCAAGTAGGAGGGTTGACACGAGCTTTGATGGTTCCGAGTTCAGAAGGTTCGCCGCCGCTTCTTATTGCCTTCCTCCGCTGCGGCTGTCTCAGGGACCCCGAGGAGTTTCAACACGGACCTGTGGGCTTCCACAAATTAAGGTTTACGGTTAGGGTTTTTGAGTTTGGGGGTTCAGTTTTTAGGGTCCCTTTCTGGAAGATCCCTTTCAGGGGACACTACTTACTACTTGGGGTCTTGAGGAGGGTTGCCTTTTAAAAGGAACCCCGACCTGGGAAGCGTGCGCTTCTTGAGGCTGGCTTGGATTTTGGCATTGGAGGACCCAAACTGTCTGCAAGCGCGCTGGAGAGGCCTGTTGAAGAGCTTACGTAACTTCAGCTAGCATACACGAACATTGAATTCACTGCAGCTGTATATTAATGCAACTTCATTTATAAAGACCCTGTAAACAGCACCCCAAGTGGCTGTATTCCCTTGAGCGCTGCTGCTTCGGCGATCGCCACGAAGCTGTCAGCAGAGATTGTCTCTTGCAGGGCGCTCGAAAGCATGTCGACGACTCCATTTACTTGCCAGCGGTGGGCTAGGTCCAGTGCAACCTCGGCTGCACTTAGGAGGTAGCTATAAAATCCATTTTTGCCAGGCAGCCTGATGAAGAAACCCAATGAACCCAAAAAGGCTAAGAATCTAAAGTCACAGTAAAGCACCACAAAGCAACCAGCATAGTCTTGTAATCCGGGTCGGTCCAGGTGGAGCCCGTGTAGAGCATGTCCAAAAACAGCGACACACCCGCTTGTGAAGAATCCGGGACTTGAATGCGCTTGCTCGACCCTTCCCTCCTGGGCTATTCTGGTCTGGTGGGCTTAGGGTTTAGGGTTTAGGGTTTAGGGCTTGGGGGCGATATAAATGTGCAGACGCTTCCCGAAATCTAAACCCTCAACCCTCCACCCCCAGAGGCGACCCAGCTTGAGATGTGCACCCTAAACCCTAAACCCTAAACCCTAAACCCTAAACCCTAAACCCTAAACCCTAAACCCTAAACCCTAAACCCTAAACCCTAAACCCTAAACCCTAAACCCTAAACCCTAAACCCTAAACCCTAACCCTAACCCTAACCCTAAACCCTAAACCCTAAACCCCCTAAACCCTACCCCCCCCCCCCCCCCCCCTCTCTAAGGCGGCCCAGCTTCATGGCGGACTCCAACATGGCCTTGAGCACAGGAGAAGCAGCCGCAAGGATCAGGTCATGGGCAGCTACTTCGCCGTCCGCGGACTCCAAAACTACCTTTTGGGGTTTGGGGTTCAGGGTTTAGGGCTACCTTATGATGGTTTCTAAGTTGCTGAGTTCATAAGCCCCAAAAAAGTGTGCACTTTTAGTTTTGCAGAGATTCTACAGGGGCAGGGTTTAGGCTTGAGTGGGGGCCCTTTAACTCAAGGACGAAAAGGATCCCAGTCTTATTGTTACATTTTTTGAGGGTTGGCTGTGGATCCTAACCTCTGATAAGACAGGGGCATTGGGGCACGATGCTGGGCATCCTAGTCGCGTTGCACGTGGCGGACATCTCCCTTACCGAATCCCACAGGTCAACTACACTCTTCTGCACCGCAACTTTCGGATGCTTGGCAGATGCTTCTGTCGCGATAAGTGCCACAACACGTTCCAAGTACTTGATGGCGGCTGTCCAGTCTGCACCACCCTTTCCAACCCGCATCTGCTCTATCCAGGCAAAAGCCAGCGAAATCACGCTGTGACCCTTGAAATTCACTGAAATGTTTGTGGATTCTTTCGACATGTGGTCGGACTCAGCCCAAAGTTCAGGCTCAAAATCCGTCGGCATCTGGCGTTTGGGATCTGCACCTGACTGTAGAAGCCATTTGATGATTTCGAGTCTCGCGGACGCCTCCTCGTCGGACAAAGCAACACAATCGTAAACAACCGCGAGCGTCAGCGGCGGTAGGCCACCATAGCTGCAGCTTTCGCCTTCAAGTGTCTGGTTCCAGTCGAAGTCAGTTGAGGTGAACGCCTGCAAGCCTTACGGGCTGAATACCCTACCCCCCCAAAACAGGTTAACCTTTTTCATAGAGTAGGGTTCTATATGACCAAAAAGGTTACCGGTCACCTGCCCAGTCCCTAAGAAACGAGGGCACCCTGTCAACAAGGCCAACCACTACTTCTGAGGGCGGCGCGGAAAAAGACTACCACTTCGTATGAGGGTGTCACAAAACTTAAAGACATGGACCAAGACGACAGTGTCTCTAAGAAGCCTTCGAGATTGTGCAGCTTGATATAGCCAGCCACCACAGCCGCATCACATCCTTCTTCCATCAGTCCGACTACCTAGCCTGTTGCTGTCGAGCACTGCATACCCAACCCTAACCCCTAAACCCTTAAACCCTAAGCCCTAGACCCTGAACCTGAAACAGCAAGCCCTAACCCCTAAACCCTAAACCCGAAACCCGAAACCGCGGGATGTGAGCTTCGGCTTGTGCCAAAGGCATGTCAGGTCCCGTGTGACGCGGAGCCTCAAGCCTCTTGGATGTCTTTGGACAGCTCTTGTTCCCTAAGGGTCCATGCACCTCATTACTATCTGGGTTTTTTTTTTGCCACCCGCTTAGCTGACCTCTCGGACACTCTGCATCTGGGGGTTTAGGGTTTAGGGTTTAGGGTTTAGGGTTTAGGGTTTTGGGTTTTGGGTTTCGGGTTTAGAGCTACTTCAGCCCCAAAGTTCCTACAGAAAGTACTCTTTGAGGCCGAAGTATCGACTACTTCGGTACATGGACCCTTCGCGGTTGTCTTCTACTGGGGCAGCAGGGAGCCTCTCCCCCCAAAACCCTAGACCCTAAACCAGGGAGTCTCTGGTTTAGGGTTTAGGGTTTAGGGTTTAGGGTTTAGGGTTTAGGGTTTAGGGTTTAGGGTTTAGGGTTTAGGGTTTAGGGCTCAATGGATGCCCCCTCGTACTCCGAAGGTTGTACTCCTGCAGGGTTCCTGGAATCTACCTTGCATATCTGGCCCCTTGCACTTACTGGTGGAAGGAGGGAACGAGGCAGCCTGTATCATCCCTGAAGGGGGTCTACAGGGGGACATTGGGTGCCCGATTCCCCCTATGATCTTGAAATCTTGGTTGCTGAGCTCAGAAGCCCCCCCCCCCCCCCCCCGGCCCAAAAGCTCTTTTGGGGACTATCGTATCCCAAAAAGCGTCAAGTGTACTCATTCAGCTACACTAAGGCACCAAGGTTCCCGTGGCAGGGTCTCTTCAGAGAAGGCTAAACCCTAAACCCTAACCCCTAACTTCAGGGTTGCAAGGTTTAGGGCTGCAGGGTTTAGGTTTTAGGGTTTTAGGGTAGAGGGTCTCAGAGTTGCTGGGTTTCGGGTCTTAGGATTCTTAGGGTTTAGGGATTTGTTAATTTAGGGTTTCCGGGCATAGGGTTTTAGGGTTTAGGGTTTAGGGTTTTAGGATTTAGGGTTTTAGGATTAGGGCTGTAGGGCTTAGAGTTTCGGACTTTCAGGCCTCAAGCTATACTCTCAGTAAACCTTCAACCATCAAAGGGGCGAACCGATGCATGCTCGTACCGTCGAAGGGCTACGAGGTTTGGGAATTGCACAGAGCACAAACCCTAAGCTCACAAACACCAAACCCTCCCCTACCCAAACCCCCTAACCCAAGCCGCAAACCCTGAACCCCAAACCCCAAACCCTAAACCCTAAACGTTTCAAGACGCCGGAGCGACAATTTACAGGGGTGCAGGGGCAAGCCTACGAGGCAGGGTTCTTGGCCCTGTTGACTTAGGACTTAGGGTTTAGGGTTTCGGGCTAAGGGTTTAGGGAATTTAGCGGTTAGGCCAGGGTTTAGGGTTCAGGGTTTAGGGTTGCTAGACCCAAGAGTAACATAGGAAGAAAAAGGGCGCCCTTCTTGGTTTAAAGGTACTTAAAGCAGAACCTAAAACCTAAAACAGGGATATGGGCCAACTCCTCGTCCGGGACTAGGATTCGCAAGGTGGGTTCTGGAAATTAGAGAAGGCTTTCTAGGGGATGCTAAGTAGACTTACTAAGTCAAAAGAGCTTCTAGGTTTGATTTGGGGTTAGGGTTTAGAGTGCAGGGTCTAGGGTTTAGAATTTAGGGACCGCGAGCTCTTCCCTGGAACCTCCCAGAACCCGAAGCCCAAAACCCAACCGCCGTGAACCCCATATCCCTGAAAAGTTGTCAGGGTTTACGGTTTAAGGTTTGGGGTTGGGGTTTAGGGTTTAGGGTTTAGGGTTGGGTTTAGGGTTTAGGGTTTAGGGTTTAGGGTTTAGGGTTTAGGGTTTAGGGTTTAGGGTTTAGGGTTTAGGGGTTAGGGTTTCGGGGTTAGGGTTTAGGGTTTAGGGTTTAGGGTTTAGGGTTTAGGGTTTAGGGTTTAGGGTTTAGGGTTTAGGGTTTAGGGTTTAGGGTTTAGGGTCTAGGGTTTAGGGTTTAGGGTTTCGGGCTTTTTTGGAGTGGATCCTAGCGACTTCCAACTTTTCGCATCCCGAGTCAGTGCCACATCATGTTTGGTGCTTCGACTCAGCATGCTATGGTATAGACCAGTAGCATTGAGTGAGTGCACGCCTGCAGTCTCCATATGGCTCTAACTTGCAGCAGAAAGAA
Source organism: Symbiodinium natans (assembly GCA_905221605.1). NCBI lineage: Eukaryota > Dinophyceae > Suessiales > Symbiodiniaceae > Symbiodinium > Symbiodinium natans. The sequence continues at coordinate 243,002 of CAJNDS010001768.1, forward strand.
GCCGCTATCCAAAGCGCCGCTTCTTGTACCTTGGTAGCCCAATAACCATGACAATAAGGGTACCCTTTCTGGGGTTGGTTACTTGATAAGGGGACCTTGAAGCAAAGCAAGAACAACAGAACAAGGGTTTAGGGTTTAGGGTTTAGGGTTTAGGGTCTAGGGTTTAGGGTTTAGGGTTTAGGGTTTAGGGTTTAGGGTTTAGGGTTTAGGGTCACTGGGCTACCAGGGTACGTGTTGCTCTGCTCAGTCGTCACAGCCTCCGGCTTCCCCAGCAGCTTCCTGACGGCCGCAGGAACCGCCTGAGTCCTGAGCATGGCCTGGACAGTGGCACCTAGGCCCGAGAGGTTTAGGGTTTAGGGTTGAGGGTTTAGGGCTTAGGGAAACCTAAGAATAGACAGGGAGCCTTGTCGGTTTAAAGGTGTTTAAAACCCGAAAAGAACGGAAACAGGGCCCCTACTCCGGGTCCCAGATACTTGTGGATGCGAAGGCGACACAGGCACGCTGAAGTGGCTCTAAGCCCTTGAGCACTGCCGCTTCGGCAATGGCCACGAAACTTTTGTCGTTGATCATGTCGAGCAAGGCACCGGACCTTGGGGACACAAAGAAACGGACTAGGGCTTGTAGTATAGGATATGAAAACTTAGGGTTTATGGTTCGCATACCTTGACTTGGGTTGTACTCGCATAGGGCTATGTTCACTTGGGCATTTCCATAAATGATGTATGACCCTTAGAAAGGTACTCTAATCTGGGAAACCCCGTTTGGTCCAAGGGACAGCATGTCCACAACTCCATTCACTTGCCAGCGGTGGGCCAGGTCCAAAGCAACCAGCATAGTACTGAAGTCCTGGGATGCTGCCTTAAGGAACTCAACCTAAGTTGCGCTCACTCTCTCTCTCTCTCTATTTCTTTTGTTTCTTTTTTTCTACTTTGTACACATGGGAACATACATACCTAGACATATATGTATATATATATATGTACACACATGGTCGGGAAGCTCAAAGGGGTTCCTTCACAGCAACCTGGAGTCTGGATCCGTGTAGGTGTTGCCCGTGTACAGCATGTCCATCAGAAGTGTCACACCTCTACTCCCCTTAGAGCCCTTAATGAAAATATTATGTTTATATAATATCTTCTTGGGTTTTATATATACTCCCCTTAGAACCTTAATGAAAAATAATATGTTGAACATCCTCTTGGGTTTTGTATAAACGAAAATAAAAAATCTCCCCTTTTTAGCCGAAATGAAAAAATAATGTTTAACATCCTCTTGGGTTTTATATAAACAAAAATAAGAAAAATGATTCCAAAAGGGGGGGATAGAGACACCCGAGCTTGACGCATCCCTGATCTGAAGACGCTTGCTTGAGCCTTCCTGGCGTGCAGTTGAAGGGTCCCTAGACACGGCAACATGTCGATGGGGTAGGGCTGTAGAAGGTCATATACAGCACAAATCTAGGGTTTAGGGTCTAGGGTTTAGGGTTCAGGGTTTAGGGTTTAGGGTTCAGGGTTCAGGGTTTAAGTTTCTGAAGAGGTGTGCGAAGCAACCCCAGACTCCTGCATAGAGGACTCGAGCATGGCTTTTAGCACAGGGGAAGCCGCCTTGAGGACGTGGTCGTGTGCTGAAACCTCGCCATCCGCTGCTTCGACGATGACGATGACCTTGGGGACGACATGAGCCCTAAAAGGGCTTCTGGTTCATCTACCTAGGAATGATAATAGTCAGGGTAGATGGCCCCAAAACCCTAAACCCTAGCCCTAAACCCTAAACCCCCCAAGTATATGATCCCCAATTTTAGGGTTCTCGTTTGGTCCCCAAGGGACCGTGGGCGTTGAGGTCATCTCGCGAACGGACTCCCAGAGACTGACGACGCTGTGATGCACGGGGACTTTCCTGGGTTGGTCTTTAAACCCTCTGAAAAAACTAGTTCTGAATAGGTTCCCTTATAAGGAAAGAAGGGAAATCTCTGAAAAACTATTTCTGAATAGGTTGCCTTATAAGGAAAGAAGGGAAATTGTTTTCAAACAATTTCCAAAAGCACAACCCAGTTTCTCATCTTTTGAGCTCGCGGTGCGCGAGATGAGAGCCACGACGCCTTCCAAGTATTTTATGTTGTGGCTCCAGTTGGCGCCACCTTTTTGTTCTCGGAGTGCGCGCAGCCAGGCAAAAGCCAACGAGATGGTAGAGTGTCCGTTGTAGTCAACCTTCACTAGTGTTGCCTCCTTGTTGGCGCACTTCCACAGGTTTCGCGTGTAGACTGAATTCGTCAGCTTCTGCCGTGGATCTGCACCTGATTGCAACATCCACTCAACTATCTGCAGCCGCTTCGCATGCACGGAGGTATCCTCAAACTGCTCAAAGCTTGCGATCATCAAGGGGAGCAGGTTGTCATCGCCCATCGGCTGGGTCCAGTTGAAATTGCACGGCGTGAACTTCCGCAGGCCTTCCAGATCTGCAAGTTGGATGAACCTGGCACCATTGTCAGGGTACGACTTAAAAAAGGGTCATTTGTTTATTCCTTTTTGGGTTTGAGTATTGATAGAAACTAGACCAAGGAGTATCCTAGGAATAAAAAGGGTACCGCTTTTGGTTTTAAGGGGATTATATATAAGGGCACCTAAACCCCCTAAAACAAACGGAGTACGGGCCTACTCTGCGTCCCAGAAAATGATGTGCAACAACCCTAAACCCGAAAGCCTCAACCCCAAACCTTAAACCCTAAACCCCGAACCCTAAAACTGATGTGCAACAACCCTAAACCCTAAAGCCCTAAACCCTAAACCTTAAACCCTAAACCCCGAACCCAACAAAAGATCTGCAACAACCCTAAGCCCCAAAGCCTAAACCCTACACCCTAAATCCTTAAACAATAAACCCTAGACACTAAAGACCCTTAAACCCTAAAGACCCTGATAAACCCCAAAAATTGATTTGCAACAAAGCCTAAACCCTACACCCTAAACCTTAAACCCTAAACCCCGACCCCAAAAAAAATGATTTGCAACCATGACCCAGGCACTAATTAAAGACCCTTAAACCCTAAAGACCCTAATAAAACCCAAAAAAAAGATTTGCAACCATGACCCAGGTACCCATACACAACCTCTCCATCGCTACCTGCCGCCATCGAGTCAGACAGCCCAACCAGTGTCGGGCTGAATGGGGGCGCCAGCGTTCCACTGCTAAGCCCATGCACGCCGTTTAGGGTTTAGGGTTTAGGGTTTGGGGTTTAGGGTTTAGGGTTTCGGGTTTAGGGTTTCGGGTGCTACCACAAACACCACAAACCCTAAACCCTGGAACCAAAAACACCTCAAGCCGCACGCCAGCCGCTCCGAGTTCTCAGCAACTTTGTCACGAAGACCATAGGAACCCAGAAACTCCATAATCGGGTTTAGGGTTTAGGGTTTCATTAACTAGGCTAAAGCGGCTTGGGGCTTGAGTTTTTTTAGGGTTTAAGGGTTCTAGGGCTTTGGGCTTTCAGGGTTTTAGGGTGTAGGGTTAAGGGCTTTCAGGGTTTTGCGATATTTAGGGTTTTAAAGTTTAGGGTTTCGGGCATAGGGCTGATTAGGGTCGCGGGTTGTACCGGGGATCCCCGCAGAACACGGCTGAAAGAAGCCTGGACCATGATGGCCCAGAGATTTGTAAGCCGAATACCCTCTCACCCCAAACCCTATAAACCCCAAAATCCCGGGAAAAATATCACACACACACAAAAAAACGAAATGAATAAATAGAAGCAATAAAAAACAATATATATATATATATGTGTATATATATATATATGTATGTGGAAAACCCTATATACCCTACAGAACCCTCTAAACCCTACAGAACCCTAACGCCCAAACCCTAAACCCTAGAGACCCGAAAACGCTCAACCCCAAGGCCTGAACCCGGGCCAGGGTGTAGGGTTTAGGGTTCAGGGTTTAGGGTTTAGGGTTTAGGGTTTAGGGGCCTGAACCCGGGCCACTTTGACTGGGGAGTCGGCGAGCGCCACGGACCAGCAGGGCTTAAGCTGGCCTAGCTGACCTTGGCAAATCAGCCAGCTGCCCCTAAACCCTAAACCCTAAACCCTAAACCCTAAACCCTACACCCCTAACACCTACACCCTTAAACCCCAAACCCCAAACCCTAAACCTGCACTCCTAAACCCTAAGCCCTTCTCCCTAAGCCCCTAAACCCTAAACCCTGAACCCTAAACGAAAAGGAATCAACCCAACGGATTCACAGACCCCACAGTAGATACTTACCCAATACTAATATTTGCTTAAGAACCTCGAAAGAATTGAAATTATAATCATCATCCCTATATTACACTTAATAAGGAAGATTTGTTGTGTTTTTCGGGGTTCTTAAGCAATTAGTAGAATAAGGCGGCTATGTAGCAACTGCCTTATGGGCCCCGGGGGGCCTGATAAAGTTGTACCTGAGGTCCTTTAGCACTAAACCCCAAAATGCTCCCTAAACCCTATATAAACCCTAAACCCCGATCCCTAATCCCCAAAGGCGAAGGAGCCAGCTTCAGAGGACACAACGATTGCCAAGGCCCCACTCTGCCACTTTTTGGGCAGGTGGGTTTAGGGTTTAGGGTTAGAGTTTGGGTTGAGGGACCCTGAACCTCGAAACTAGCTTTTTTTTTTGGGGGGGGATAGAAAAAACATAACGTGTGGGCAACGGGTATCGCGACGAAGGTCCCGCACATGAACCCTAAAAGGGTTTTTGGTTCGCACACTCGGATGGCAATACTGGTATTGGGTTATATAACCCCGGTTTTAAGGTTTTGGTACCCAGTAACCGTATTATGATAACCGCATTATGATAAAGACCCTGTTTTGGTTGGTTAGTTTCTAAGGGAAGCTTAAACCAAGAAAAAGGGACAAGGGTTACCACTGGGCTACCAAGGGGTTCATGTTGGGAAGACAGCGCCAGGCTTGCCGAGCCCTGACAACATGATCCGAAGCCTCATTGTGCCCCAGGTGCCCACAAAAATGCACCCCCCCCCCCCCCCCCCCCCCAAACTTTTTCACGGGATCTAGGTAGCGAAAGCCCTAGAACCTAGAAGCTACGCCCTAGGCCCTAGACCCTAGACCCTAACCCTAACCCTAAACCCTAGCGGCCCTGGCCTGGACGCCAAGCTCTTCCATCGTCTTCAAAAAGACCAAGTTGATCTCTGGCTCGCAGTCCTTCGCAAGCCCCCAATTTCCCTGCACTTGCTTCCCCAAAGGATCGGGGTTTAGGGTTTCGGGTTAAGGGTGTAGGGCTTAGGGTTTAGGGTCCAACTGGGGTTCGCTGCTCCCCAAAAAAGGGAGCAGGGTTTGGAGGTTGAATTCGGGTCAAAAGAACTACCCCCCCCCCCCCCCCCAAAGGTTCCCCCCCTTTATTGTTTAAGGGGGAACCTAGAGGGCGGAGGGGGGGGGGGGGGGGGTTAGTATAGAGGGGGGGGTAGGCGGGAAACGCATGGTAACTTGTGAAGTGCTCATGTTCTGTTGCATTGGCTTCAGGGGTGCAGGGGCTGGTGGGAGTAGGGTCTAAGGGCTCAGTAGTGGGTTAACTTGTAACGGCATTTTGGGGGCTTTAGGTTGACTAACCCTAAGCCCTAAACCCTAAACCCTGAACCCTAAGCCCTAGACCCTGAACCATAAACTTCAAGGCCGATAAACCCTAAACCCTAAACCCTACAAAGCCCGAAGCACCTCTCAGCGACGCCGGTAGCCGGTACCCTGATTATTGCACATATATCCTTCAAGAGGGGCGTAGGGTTTAGGGTTTAGGGTTTAGGGTTTAGGGTTTAGGGTTTAGGGTTAGTTGCGTCTGGTCCCTGGGTGTCACGGTCGTCCTCGGCCGATTTTTCCTCCTTGGACCGTTTGTCTTTCCATTCCCCTGCATTCTCAGCCAAGGCTTCTCTAGGCATTGTGAGACTCTCAGCTCGACTTGCATCCTGCTCTCTGGAGCGGTGGGCAAAGAGGGAGCTGCCGGGCAGGTAGGTTTAAGGTTTATTTAGCGTTAGGGATTAGGGTTTAGGGTTTATGGTTTAGGCCTTGGGGTGCAGGGTTTGGTTGGGATTTAGGGCTTAGGTTTGAGGGCTTGAGGGGTTCAGGGCTTAAGGGCTTTAGTGTTTGAGGCTCAAACAGCGCTTTTGAGCTTTTGGGTTTGGTCCTCTGGGGGCGTAAGCTCCATTATGGGGCTTGGGGCTTAAAGGAATTTCAGGCTTGGGGGCTTCGACTCTGCCGTTTGCCACAGGTGAAGGACTAGGAAAGACCCCAAGCCCTAAATAGGCAGAAAGGCCTCAGAGTTCAGCTTTGGGGCTAGGGCTTCGGGTTGGGGGGCTTGTACTTGGAGGTTCATTGGTACACCCTAAACCCTAAACCCTAAAACCCTAAACCCTACACCCTAAACCCTACACCCAATCAGATTTGCACTCTGCCGCGACTTGTCACCATACTCGGGAAATCGAAGGGCTTATAAGTCAGGGTCTTCGGCTGACTGCCCTAAACCCCGAAACCCCTAAACCCGGCCTCAACCCCATCTTTGAAAGCGCAAGAAAAGCACACGTTACTCAGTTTAGGGTTTAGGGCTGGGGTGCCGGGCGATTTGGGGCCTAAACCCCAAACCCTAAGCCCCAAGCCCTCAACCCTCAACCCCAAACCCCATAAGAAGCCCTGAACCCTAAACCCTAAACCCTAAAACCCCGGCCCCTCCTCCGCGTCGCCCTCCACCAGCGAGCCCTGTGCACAGGCATCGAGGCAGGTCTTGCCCTCGGTGTTCCTGAAACGAGAATGTCTTTCGTTCGAGGGGTTTCGGGCTTGGGGCGGCCCTGTATGTACATATATATATATATATGTTAATATCTATTTATTTATTTATATGTGTGTACATTACACTTCTTTATGGCTGTATAGGGATTATATCGGAATCGAGGGTAAGATTCTCTTACAAGTATGTTCAAACCCAAGCCTGTCGAGGGTTGGTGTTTGGGGTTTCGGCTTTACTGCTCGGGGTTTGGGATGTAGGGTCTACAGCTTGCAGTAGCTTCTAAAGTGGAAGATGTCGACTTTGCATTCAGATAGCACATGATTTGCGTGCATGAGTTGAGAAACCCACTCCAGATGAGCGCTTTAGGGCTCAGCTTATTGTCTTGCAAGGGTTTAGGGTTTAGGGTTTAGGGTTTAGGGTTTAGGGTTTAGGGTTTAGGGTTTAGAAGTACAGCAGCGTTCAAGGGATGTGCCCATGCCGGTGCTGCGAAAACCAAAAAGCCCCGTAGATACATTCAAACCCGAAACCCTAGCCCCAAACCCTAATCACGAAACTCTAAACCTTGCATGTTTTTTTTTGGTGGTCCCATATGAACCAGTTTAGCTTCCAATAACTTGCTAGTTTCTAGCTCTTACTAGGAATTTGGGTCCCTATGTAATCCCTTACCCGGGGTCATAGAGGGGTGAACAAGGCATCTCATTCCCAAAGCCCTGAACCCTCAGGACCCTACGAACCAAATTCCCTCAACCCAAATTAGAAGCCAACTAAACCCTGAACCCTAAAACCCCCAAGCCCTAAACCCCTAAACCCTAAACCTACACCCCAAAAACCCAAAACCCAAAACCCTAAACCTTGAACGTCTCATCCCGACTTTGCCTCCGGTTCACGTCCGCGCCGTGGGCGAGCAAGAGCTCTAACACAGGGCGCACCTGTTCCGCCTGCCGCATCTACACGTTGCTAGGGTTTGGGTTTTAGGGTTTAGGGTTTAGGGTTTAGGTTTTAGGGTTTAGGGCCCGTTCTCTAATTCAGGGTCCTTGTTTGGGGTCCTAAAACTGGTACCCGCCTCATAAGAGAACTACACATTTGGGGTTTGGTCCGTTTTGGGCGGGTCTCGAACTCCACATCCCTTACCCATAGCCCGTAAACCCTAAACCCTAAACACTAAAGCCCCACATGCCGCTTAGTTTAGGGTGCCAACAAGGGCCCAGAAGTTCGGTGGAGTGCGGTCGTCAAGTCGGGATTTGGGTTTCAATTTAAGGTTTAGGGTTTAGGGTTTGGGGAGTAGGGTTTAGGGTTTACGGTTTCAGAGCAGAATGTCAATGACAGTTGCCAACCTAGCCTCTGACGTGTCCTTCTTGCCTGTGAACTTCTTACCCATGATGTTCTGGATTTCCTTGAGCGCCTCCTCGGTTGCATTCATCAGGGAAACCTGCACCACGTCAGTGCCCTGACGAACCATCAGCTTCACCGCGTCAATCTTGTCGGACTGACCCTTGACGTAGTTCTGAAACTCCAAGGGGAACTCTGAGAGCACATAGCTTTCATCATCTTCTGCTTTCTTGCCCAGCGTCTCCCCTTTCAATGCTTGAAGTGTCTCTAAAGACAAATTGAGGAGCGAAGTACCTTAGACAAGCTCGATAGATCTCGTGTCAGGGGAACTCAGGGTATAGGGACAACTTGGAGGTTCATGGTTTAGGGTTTAGGGTTCAGGGCATTATAATATAAGCCAACTATAAGCCCCTTAGGTGCCTTAACTTTCAGCCCCTTGGGTGCCTCAAATAGGGTAACAAGTAATTACCATGAACCTCCAAGTAGATACCTGGGGCACATAACGGAAACTACCGACCTGAGTTTGCCGTCGACCTTTTGGCCTATACCCAAAACCCTAAAACCCTAAAACCCTAAAACCCTAAACCCTAAACCCTAAACCCTATATAAAGCGTAAACCCAAACCTTCACTGAACTTGGAACCCTGAAAGTTGTAGCTTTTGGCTGTTTCTTAGGAATTATAGTACCCAAAACTTAAAACTGTTCCCAAGTGTCCCTGAACAACCCCCTAAACCCTAAACCTTAAACCCTGAACCCTGAACCCTGAGACCCTAAACCCGAACCTTGGTTTGGAGTTTAAGGTGCTTGCCTTGTCTTAGGATGGACTCACGGAAAGCTTGTGGTCCCTATTCAATCCTTTCAATGTCTAGCCTCTTCAAAAGGTGCTAATTAATCTGGGGTTTAGGGTTTAAGGTTTAGGGCTTAGGGTATGGGGGATAGGGTTTAGGGTTTAGGGTTTAGGGTTTAGGGTTTAGGGTTTAGGGTACCCCATTCACTCACTTTCCCCTGAAAACCAGTACGAGATTTGGAAGAGCAAAGGCACTCGAATAGGCCTCCAGTTGCCCAGAGAACCCGCCATGGGGCCTCATATTTTCCATACTGGTTTAGGGTTTAGGGTTTAGGGTTTAGGGTCGAAGATTGACGCTGGCTGTCTCTGTCCTTGCTCTCATGGCCTCCAGAAGGGTCGCCAATTTCTCGGTCAAGAGGTTCACGTGAAAGTGCAGGGCACTCAAAGATCGGCCGGCTGCGCCGGAGCGCCAATGTGTCGGCGATGGGGCGTACGGACTCAATCTGGAATCTGGTCCATCTCAGTGGAGAGGGTGAGTTTAGGGTTCAAGGGTTTAGGGATATATATTTATATATGTAATATATATATAAGGTTTATACACCAAGCTAGTTTTTGAAGACCCACCATATACCAAACTATTCCTGAATAGGATCCTCGCAAACCCTAAACCCTAAAGCCGCTACGCACGAAATACAAACGGTACCCGAAACGCGAACCCTTGAACCCAACTCCTAAACTCTAAACCCTATGCCCTAATCGCCTACAACCCAACCCCACCCCACCCCACCCCACCCCCCCCCCCCCCCCCCCCCCGCCAAAAAAAAAAAAAAAAAAGATGGAGAATGCCTGGGGTCCTATTTAACTACAGCTTCGTAGTAAAGTACCCCTATTGAGTAGGTATAACCCTTCAAACTGTAGGCAAACCCTAAACCCTAAACCTAAACCCCAAACCCTAAACCCTAAACCCTAAACCCTAAAACCTAAACCCTACTTAGTAGGTAAACAGGGTCCCAGGTCTTCTGGCACCTCCAGCTCGATCGCTTGCGCCACGTGGTGCAGCGGCGTGTCGCCATCGGAGTCCTTAGCACGCAGGCGCTAGAGAGACCCAAATAACCCCTAAACCGAATAACCCCAAACCCCAACCCCCAACCCCCAAACCCTAAACCCTAAACCCCAAACCCCAAACCTAAACCCTAAACCAAATAACCCCAAACCCTAAACCCCAAACCCCAAACCCTAAACCCTAAACCCTAAACCTCACAGCCCTAAACCTCATAACCCTAAACTCTAAACCTCAGATAACCCTGGGACCCCAGTCACCTACGGTTTAGTAGCATTCTTATCTAGTAGGTATAGCCGAACTGGGTCCCAGGGTTAACAAAAGCCCCAAAGAAATCCACACCCTAAACTCAAGGTGGACGCCCCCAGTATGTTGTAAGGGTCTACTTGGAGGTTCATGGGAACTTATAACACCAATTCTAACTGTACTGAAAAACCCCTTAAGTCCCCTAAGTAGGTTACAATTATCAGTGGGGTTATAAGTACCCATGAACCTCCAAGTATATAGGTTTTTTTTGAGGGGGGTCTCCTTGCTGGCAATCGCGGCCTTATGAACCCACGGGATCTTACACCCAAAACCTAAACCCTAAACCCTAAACCCTAAACCCTAAACCCTCAATCCTAAACTGCCCAAACCATTGTTTATCAGCTCTACACACCCCAAATCCTAACTCCCAAGCCCTCAGGCTGCGATTTGCTTCAGAACCCCCCAACAAACAAACGGAAAGATGGGAATTCCTCTTTTTTGCTGCCCTAAAAGTTTAGGGTTTAGGGTTTAGGGTTTAGGGCTTCGGGTTCTTGGGGTCTGACATCCTCAGCTTCGGCTCAGCTAAGAGGCCGCCACGTTCGCTGCGGACGCGTCCCGTTGCAGCAGGGCACGCAGGAGCTCAACCTAAGGTGCGTGCAGAGATTGGCGGGTTTAGGGTTTAGGGTTTAGGGTTGAGGGTTTAGGGTTTAGCCCTCAACAAAAACATCTAACCCTAAGCCCTGAAGCTCAAGGGGTTGAGACTCGTGTCCCTAGGGTTGTACCCCTAGAGGTTTCCCTTGACATACTCCTAATATGGCCCTTTGAATTCCCTTAGAGGACCTTTAAAAATTAGGGTTTAGGGTTTAGGGTTTAGGGTTCAACCTTAGGGGTTCAAGGTCGAGTCACCCTAAACCCTAAACACTTAATAATGTATGAGCAATACCGTAGGTTACGACCGTCCGGTGATGGTTATATTGTACTCCTGGCACGTAAAAAAGATTGTGACAGGGATGAGCTCACTCCTGAGGTTGCCCTTACCATTGAAACATCCCAGATTCCTAACCGTCAGTAGCACATCATAACCAAAACCAACTTGGCTGGACGACTTGGCTAAAGTCACCAGGTCATACTGGCGGACGAAACCAAATTCAAACGCAATCCAGCTTGTCGACAAGCTTTACAGCAAGCTGTCAGCCTATGCCTTACGCGCGGTCACTTTGATGTTGAACTTGCTCATTGGCTGAGATGTTTATATAACAACTGCCAAGAGAACTTCACGTAAGTTCATCAACAACACAATATATGAATATATATATATATATATACATACATACATATATATATATAACCCAGATGCACGCATCCACGATGTTGAAAAACGCCTCGCACAAATACACCAAACCCGAAAAACCCTAAACAAAAACGAAACACTTAAACCCTAAAAACCCTTAAAACCCTAAAAAGCCCTAAAACCCCTAAACCCTTAAACCCTAAAACCCAAAACAACTGAAAAACCTTAACCGCCCTAAAAACCATAACCAACCCCCAAAGGTCCCAAAGCCCTAAAAACCCCAAAGCCTAAAAACCACTAAACCCTAAAACCCCTAAACCCTAAACAATAAAAACAACCTTGCACCAAGTTGCATGGCCCCAACTGGCAGCTGCCATAACCGGGGTGTAGCCGTTCTCGTCCTGTTTGAGGCGATACTCACATAAACAGGCAAACCATGGTTCGCGTCGTGGCGTTCCAGTCTTCAGGAGATGCAGGTGGTCTGGGTTTTAGGGTGTAGGTAGTAGGATGGGTGCAGGGGTTTGCCGGTTTTGGGCTTGAGATGGCTTGAGGGTGATGACTCACAAGTCTTGGGTCATGACTCACGAGTTCCGAATTTGAGGGCTGCTGTAGTTTTATGTTGCAACAGCGTCGGGATTACATGCCGTCAACATTGGTGTTGAAATACGCACCTGCATTGCAGGGTACAGGAGTTAAAGGGGGGGCGAGAGATTCAGGCATCCAGGGTATCGGTGGGGGGGTCTAAACAGGAAATCCTAAACCCTAAGCCGTAACGCACCCTCTTTAAGGTCCTGGGAACCGGGCGTGAAGCCTGACAGGGTGATGAGCTCCTTGCGAGACAGGGTCAAGGTCGGGTGTAGGGATTAGGATGTAGGGTTTCTGGTTGCAGAAGGAATGGGAGAAGCTCTTTGGACTTAGTACGTCTACTTATTATGTAATTCTTCTAGAAATGCTATTCAAAGCCCTCCATAACCCACTGAGTTTGGCTATTGTTACCAGCAGACAGCCCCAATATTTAGGGAAACGTGCACACGCCTTTTTCTTGAGCCATGAGCGAACAACGGTAAGTAATGAAATGTCTTTCTGTAACAACACCCCCCGCGCAACTTAGTGCAACGTAAGAGGCGTCAAAAGTTGAGGAAAGACAAACGATGTTCGCTACAGTCGTACCTAGTACGCAAAACGACTGCATCTTGAGGAAATTTCACCTCACATAACCAGCTGAAAATAAATCCAGCCCGTCAGGGAGGTGCTCTTCACCTGTTACCCTGAGGATAGAAACTGACTACAACTGCTACTGTGTAGCCAGCTCGTCAGAGCGGCGAAGGAGATGCAGTGCGGCGCACGGGCACACACACGTAGGCTGATGGAATCAGAAATGCAAAGAACGAAAACAATTTGCTCAAAAGTGCTGGGTCGGCGAATCCGACCCGTCAGGGTGGAGTGTGCAACCCTGACCATGCCTCCTTTTAGGCCTTAGTACCGCCTCTCTTGCACACCAGTGTGTGGATTCGTGACGTGGTGTTTCCATCCTCTGAGATACCACAACACGTGGTCGTAGTCGTAGACGACGATCCCCCCTGGGTTTCCCCAAGCAGGAAGGGCGTTCACCACCTCTTCTTCCGACACCCAGTGCGCATCCCGGGCCTTGAGCATGGCCCAGTAGTACCCGTCAAGAAGGGTCCAGGTGCTCGAGCGCGTCCGCGTCGGGTCGATGAGATCACCATCATGGTCGAAAGGGTAGTGCTCTGGAAGGTCAGCAAAGAGTTCCTGAAGAATGCTGAGCCTTTTCCCAATCTCGACATCGACTCGGCTGCGCCTCTCGGCCAACCATTCTCCTTCCGTCATGCTTGGTCCAGTGGGATCCACGCGTCTGCGGGATGTGCGCACCTCTCCAGGGGAACCCGGGCGTCGCACTGGCGGAGGCCGCGGGGTCGAAGCCCTGCGCTGTGGCGGTGGCCTCGCAGGCATTGCTGAGCTGAGACCTGGAGATCTGCCCCTCGATGTAGCCCTTGACGGCGTGCGCTCCCTCGCTCCCATAGAAGGCCCGTACTTTGCTGTCGGTGGGCGGTAGCCTTCAGCTTCCGCTGGGCGACGGGCCGGCGCTGAGCTTCTGCGATCAGCTGTGGGAGGAGGAGGAGGTCGCATCATTCCGAGTGAGGACGCTCTCGTGGGACGAATCCACTCCGGCTCGACACGGTTGGAGTGCAGATACCGCTGGTAAAACCTGGTATCGCGGAGCAGCTCATTCAATTGGGTCTGACCGAGGCAAGCAAACCCGTCAGGGATGCGGAGAGATCGAGCCAAGTCCACGTGGCGTGGTGCAGGATCCTGACGGCTTCCGCTCAGGGGAAGTTGATCCTGGAAGAAACGACTGACCTCCGCCATCACTTCTGAGACGGTGCCTACCCTTGGTGTGAACAAGTCACCATCGTAAGAGAGAATCGTGAAGGGTCTCTGTCGCCCTTCCGGGGACTGCTGGGTGGCATAGATGATCATGGATATCTCATCAATGAGATAGAGCCTTGACTGAAAGGCCACAAAGAAAGCTTCATCCAATGAGACTCGGTCGTCTCCCGGACGATAGGCGATTGAGACTCTGGCGTCAGCCCGGTGAGTGCCAGCGAATGCTCTCCTCTCGTTGGCATCAGCCCCGGGTGCTGGATTGTGCAAATGGGCGAACATGTCCAGCTGGGCCAATGAAGTGATACCCATACCACGGGACGCAAAATTGTAGGCGTCGAGGGGATTGGTGAGAGCGTCAGCGATCGACTGGCCTCCCCTCTTCATTGCCGATTTTCTCATGCTCACGCATTTGCTGCGTACTGCTGCAGGGAGACTTTGATCTTGTGCTTCGCGCGTTCCTCGCTCTGCACGGTGCCGGTTCATTGCCAACCCCGGCCGGGGGGCGATCGACATGATGTCGATGTTCCGTCCCTTCCGGGAGGACTCCAGGCGTCGTTTGCTGGGTTCGGCAACATGTGCCATGTCACTCTCAGCTGCGATTCTGGAGCCGCAGAACTGGCACTCAATCATTCCATCGATGTAATGTTTACGGCAACTGGTGCAGTAAAACCAGGGAAAGGAAACAAGCTCCTGGACGATGAAATGGTCGAGCTCGGAGCGGTGCTTTCGATCCACTCGGATGCCCTTTGCGGAGAACCACACCTTGAGCGTGGAACCCCACTTGGCTTCCGCCAGTGGCTCGGGCCGCGGTGCGTTGTCGGCGAACTTGAGGTCCTCGAGCCTGATGATCTCATCTTCAACCGTGAGGTTCTCTTCATGGGCGATTTGGTACGGCCTTGTCATGTCAGTGATGTAGTGCCGGTACTCATGGAAGTTGAGCCTGGTCTGGAGGCTTTCGAGGTAGTCAAGGTAGCAACCCTCCTCCGACCAATCGTCCAAATGGCCCTGCTCGAAGATTGGACGCGGCTCCCGCCCGTCGTGAACATCCTTGCACGCCTTGTGCAGTCGGACGCGGAGCAGCTCGTACACACGGTTGTGCCAGATGGGAACCTGGGAGTGGCGATCATAGCAGTAAACAATGTACCTGTTGGAAATCCAGTCAGGTGTCTGAATTGCATCTGCCTTGGATCTAAAGATCCGCACGCCCTCCAGGGCTGCGAGTTGCAGGTCGATGACAAATTCAATGTCAGCATCTTCACGAACGCCTGCATGACTCTCCCTCTGCCACGCCGGTACGGGAGACATCATCACGAAGTAACGGCTGGCACTTCCATCTGCAGCAACCCCTCCCGGGATGAGACCATCTCGAACGATGGAGTGCAGATAGCAACGATACGTGCCGTGGTAAGCCAACTTTGGCATGCTTTCGAAGGCCTCGCTGGTGTAACCAGTGGTTCCCACCCTGGGCCTGTTTGCCAAATTGGGTTGCCAAAGAGAGGACAGATGGTACGAGTGGGTGTTCAGTGCCATCACGTCCGTCTCTTCCGAGAGGAGTATGCCGTCGTGCCCCTGAATCGCTCTAAAGGCACGCAGCTGGACCTCCCTGTCGGGTTTAATGACAACCTTGACTTCGAACCGCACTTTGTCGTGAGTGGATTTGAGGACGTCCACCACGTGCTCCACACGGAGGCCTCTCCACATCATTCCCAACTTCTCGAAAAATTCGGACCATTCAATAGAATTGTCCCTGGCTGAGATGTGGACCGCCATTTCTGGCGCTCGCCGATTGGCGAATCCCCGGGCAAGGAAGGACATCTTCTTCGACAAGCAGACCCGGGCGTTCTCCGTGAGGAAACGGTAATCATCCGGCAGATCGGGGAGCTGATCGGCAGTAACCCAACGCGGCAGCGTGGGAGGCCTCGGCTTTGCCTTGGGGACAAGGGGTGCCTGAGAAACGGCCTCGCTCGGCTGAGGGGCGTCGGGGTCACTGATGACGACCACGGGAGAAGGAGGCGCGACCACTTCAGCTCTCTTCAAGGAGTAGGTGTCGGCATTCTCATATGGATCATCATCCTGCTCCACGAATTGACTGAGGAGGGTAATTTCCTCTTCAGCCGCGACCGCGGTGAGTTCTTCCTGCGTGATGCCCTCTGCCGCTTGGTTGGCCATGACGAGGTGTTCCTCAGCAACCACGTTGATCGGGTCGCTGTCTTCAATCGCGAGGACGCAACCTGCGCCAGGCCTGGTGTCATTCCTGGCAAAGTCTAACTCAGTGATGGGCTGCGGATTGCAGCTCTGAGCCGAGTCGTCGTCGACAACTTCGTACTCCGCCTCCGCCAGGAGTGGACCGGCCAACACAATCTCCTCTTCTGCCTCCCTCGCCAGAGGTGGGTCCGGTGAATCGACAATCTTGGAAAGGATTCTACCGGACGCAGGGGGCACGGTGAGGAACGGTTCGGGCTTGTTCAACACAAAGTGTGCATGAAAAACGGCTTCTCTTTGATTTGCGATGAGTTGCTGCTCAACAGCGAGAAGGCGGTAATCTGTGAGTATGCCGCGGAGCATCGCCGCGTGCCACCTAAGGGTGCTCTGCAGATTTTGATCCGACGCGTCAGCGTGGAAGCCATCAGGCCTGCTGGTCTGCTCATAGAGCTCCACAGGGTCAATGATGGTGCATCCTCCGCTCATCAGATCTCGGGCGTGATTCTTCATGCACCTGTCATAGAGCTCCCCGACCGGGAAGAAACAGGAGTGATGGCTGCCCATCAAGAAAGACACACCCGAGACGTCAGTCCGGTGGAGGAGCTTGCACGCTCTCTCACACGCCCGATCAACACGAAGCTTCTGCTTTGCAGGCCAAGTGTCAATCTGCTCGAGCTCCTCGGCTGTTCGCTTTGTGAACTTGCTCTGAAGATGCCAAGTGTAGCCATGATAGCCGTGTTGGCCCCATACATCGTTTCCTGACCATCCAAAAATGATGTGGGTAGCCGCCCCTTCCGGGTGGTGATCCCTCGCCTCGTTAAGGTGCTTGAGCGCCTCATCGATGAGCTGGTCGAGGTGATACCCCCACTTCATTGAGTAGATTAGGCTCTCCACTTCTGGATTGTTCCTGAAAACGTCTTGCATGAGCGGCTCAATGGTCATGCGGTGCGTAGGCTTCCGCCCCGTGTAATGGCACAACGCAAGGGAAGAGTCTCCGACGATCAAGAACCGTCGCCTCTCTTCCGGAGGGAGTGAAATGCGCTGAAGGGCAGGAGTAAAGAGCTTCTCGACAAGACTCGAAGTCTTCGCAAAATACTGGAAGTCGGAAGCGCCTACGCTAAGATTGGCAATTCTGCGGCAAATGTCATAGTGCTTAGTGGAATCGATTGCACCGCCCGCCTTCGGTCCAAACGCCAGGGTGGCCAGATCCTGAGCATGTCGGTAAAGGATCTGTATCCAACCCCCCAGGGTGGAGTCACGAAGCACGGAGGCATCAATCTCGGTCTCCGAAAACACACGGACTCCGTGCTTGCGATAGAATCGCTCGTAAAGCACCGTCCAATGGGACGAAGGGTCCTCTTCACGCAGCTCCCGCCAGCGGTAGATGGGAATTGTGCCGAGAAATAAGTCGTCGTCAGCATCGTCATCCTGTGGCTCAACCACAGCTTCCGCCAGGTCACTGAAACTCGGTGGAAGAAGGATGCCAGCCATGGCGTCAGCCAGGCGGTCGGGGTCCACTAGCGCTTGCTTGAACTCCGCGACACGCTGCTGGCGTTCCTCGTCAGTCAGAAACTCGGTCATGGTCGGCGAGGTGATGATGGCTGGGCACGCTGGGACTACAGGGGAGCTTGATCTAGCCGCTGCAGAGGAGTTCACTTCCTTAAAGGCTTTGTGAATAGCCCGTGCAAGAGGTTTACTGTAATTTTCTGATTCCTTCAGGCATTTAGCATGCTCGTGGCTACGAGTGCACTTTTTGTCATTGAGACGATTGTACACTGTTTGAAGGGTAGTGGCAACACACCACGGCTTTTTCACGGGAACACCCTTCTTGTTATGCAATCCGAACCTGCAACCATCAAATTTGGCATAAACAAACGGATGCCTATCAAGCCACTTCCTCACTTTGTCCCATCCCCAATACTCACAGTCCCTTGGCCATTCAACACAGTAGTCGACGGACGCCTTATCAAGGCCCTGAGAAAGATCAACGAATGATGCCCACAACTTCTTGAACTTTCTTCTGGCATCAAGCACAGCATCTCTATTTTTGGGAACCTTAAGGTTGATTCTAGTCCATTGACTGCCACCAGTGCAAGGCAAGCTAACCCATGTTAGAACACGAGCGCCAGCTCGGTGGTGTTCTTTAGCAATGTCGATGATGGCTCTACGGGTATCTGGTGAGTTAAGGTCCATGCTTTCGGTGACTCTAACTACCTTACACTCGGGAAACTCATGATGAGCTATTTCCCCAATGATGGAGTCATCACTACAGCAAACCTCTATAATGACCCGCTTCGTTTTGCTGTCGGGCCTCGAGTCGCTCGCAACGGCGGGTGGCGGAACGCTGGCCGGTGTAGCCTTACGGCTCTCGAGCTTCCGCTGAGTGATTCCCATCAATAGCAAGGCATTTCGCCACTTTTCAGCATTGGTAAAGGGTTTTGTAAGGATGTCAGCAGCTTGAAGATTGGTGTTGATGTAAGCAAGGTCATAGTGCTTCCTACGAAACTGCTCTGCGATCCATCCTAAATTGATTCTTTGAGTCTTGTCAGAATGACGGAAGGCTGGGGATTTTCCAGACTCTAGGATGCGGATGGTGGCCTGATTATCCTCTAAGACAACTGGCTGAATCGAATGAGGCACAGACATTATTAGTCCGAAGTCGCAAGGTTTCCTAGTGACTCCAACCTCAGTATCGACACCACCCCCCGAACCCCTTATGCCCTCGGCTTCCCTCTGAAGGATGGCCTCCGCTTCCGCGTGGCGGCGGTATTCTGCGGTGGACCTTCTATACACGAGGATGCCATACTCGAAATCATCTGGAGGCAGAGTGCGTTCGTCTTCGATGGCCTCACACCCCTGATGGTGGCAGCTGACAAGGGCCATGTTGAAGTCGTGGGCTTGCTGGTGGGGGCCGGCGCCGACAAAGACCTTGCCAGCAAACATGGCCGCACAGCCCTGATGATAGCGGCTATGAGTGGCCATGTTGAGGTCGCTCGTTCGCTGGTGGAGGCCGGCGCCGGCAAGGAAATAGCCTCCAACGATGGTCGCGCAGCCCTAATGATGGCGGCTACGTGTGACCATGTTGAAGTCGTGCGATTGCTGGTGGAGGCCGGCGCCGACAAGGATGCTTCCAACGATGATCCAATTCTTCCCAAGCAACCGCCCTTTGATGCAAAGTCCACTTCCCCTTTTGGAGTAACCAAAGATCCCTAATAGGGTGACTAGTCAGCTCAACGGGAAAGGGTAAAGAGCTACTTTTGCTAAAAAACTCCACAATCCTTCCGTCTGCAAGGAGATGACGTCCTGTCTTGTTGATGGTCGAGATTCCCTGGAAAGGATAAGATTTGGGTTTGAAATCGTGCTTAGCAATGTCACTACGAAGAGGCTTGGGAGCTGTATCCCCCCCCGCGTTCAGGAGCACGCTCCATAGTGCAGATGAAGGAAGACCCAAGGCTCGCAGAGTAACGTTCGCACATACGACTTCTGCTTCAGTGGAACTAAGCGCGGTGCTCGTTTGCTTTTTGCTAAAAGCGGACAAGGGAAAGTAGGTGTTGGGTCCTACCAACGCGAGGAAACCTCCTGAAGTGCTTTTGTTGTCATGTTCGCCTGCGTGATCAGAATCAGCGAACAGCCAGAGCTTACACTTATCAAGGGAGTCTCCTATAAAGCAGGTCATTCGATGGTCAAGAGTGGACGCCACATAACACATGAGTCTGTGCAGTGCCTTGTCACAGTCGGCAGACCACTTAGTGACCCGGCTAGCTAAACCCTGGACAGCACGTAATAAGTCATAACGAGCCATCCTTGCTGCAAACAGCAACTTCATGAGCACACGACTCGCAATAGGAGCAAGCTTGCCTTTGGGTTCAGCCTCCGCGTCAGTGGGGCGAGCGATTTTGTCATCATAGAAGGGCGTTGATACCTTTTTAAGGTTATGCCACTCGGGACCAGCGAGTTCTTTGTAGCGGTCGATGGCCTGCTGCAAGAAGGAACTCATGTCATAGACGACTTGTCTGGTCTTAGCATACATACAACCCTGATGATCACTCAACTGATTGACATCATAGAAAGCGTGTTTGCGGGCTGCTTTCTTGGCATTAAGTTTGTCTCTAATCTTTTTCACGGCTGCCATTGCGGAACGCTCGGTGTGACCGTTGGCGGCAAGATAAGTAGCACCTGTCCATAAGTGATCACGTTTGTGCTTAGCACCCCCCGTGTCCCAGAGCTCGTCTGGCGCGGCCTCAGAACCTAGAGGGCGCATCAATGTGAGTCTGTGCGGACTAAGGTCAAGTGCGACGGCTTCCGCCGCGCGAGGCTTGAACAACGCCTTGCGGGGCTGAACGTGATGTCGGACAACCATCCCTTCTTCAGGGTAGTATTCGGTGAAATCTTCTTTGGCTGCGGCAGTGGCAGGTTTGGCAGCGGGATCAGGAAGGGATTTGTCGAAGACATGCGCAAAAGGATGATCGGCGTTTCCAAGCGATGAAGACTGAGATAAGTGTTCACATCCCAGATATCTTCCGATGGGAGTAGGTGTATCCATATCGATGCGAGAGCCGATGAGTTCCCAACCCTTGGCTAGGTTCTCTTTTGGCCCGGCCATCTTGAAATCATCTACATACACGGCTAATAAAAGCTTCAATGTGGGATGATAAAAGACAGATGGCCATGCAGCGGGAAACACGAGCTCAAAACCAACCTCCCGCAAGCGCTTTTCGCAATGTTGCTCCCAGAAGCCCCCGCTGTCTGGGTGCCCGTAAAGAGCCAATCTGAGGCGGACGACGGGGTCCCTAAACTTGCCGACCCACTCCTTAGGCCAACGCTCACGTGGGAGCCTGACCCAAGTGTCAGCGCCTTTCAGAGTCGTTTGCGTGTACGCCTGTTTACCATCCCCCTGTTCCACATCGTGGCCGGGGGCATGGCCATAGGCGTCGAGAACCTTACCCGCTTCCATGGTGGCGGGACTAGAGCCCAGCTCACTAAAGAGAGCGGTGTCATTGTTCTCGTCCTTCACATTGTTGCCCTGAAAGACGGTCCTACCCTTGAACTTCCGTAAGGGATTCCCTTTAGGAAGCTCACTGCCCTTTTCCACGCAGATTTCAAAGATTTTGCCAACGTGGGCCTTCTTTCCTCTTTTGGCTGCCTCTTTAGAGACTTCTTCCCATTCACGAACAGATGACATGTCCCAGGCTTTCTTCTTCATCAACTTTTCCCATTCAACGTCAAGAGAAGCTTGGGCCTGAGGATCAGCTAACAGCTCTTTTCTTCCTACTGGCCTGGCAACCATAGCCATAGCTTCCTGAACTTGCTCGGCAGTAAGAGCGCGGGAAACAGGGATCTTGTCCCTATGTTGATGATTGGACATGGGAACCGTAGGCATACATGGGAAATCTTTAACAGCTTCTTCCGAAGTGTGGGGTTTGGTAAGGATGTCGAACTCAGTACGACCAACCCATTTGAAGCTGAGCTTCTTGTTGCGCTTGCGTACATGACGCCATTCATCACAATCGGCTATGATGTCCTTACCTCCAATTGGCATGATTTTGGTCAATCTCTCTTTACCAAGAGCGGAGATAGGAACAGGACAATCAGTGAGATGAGGGGAGAACAGTTCACGTCTCGGAGAGTAGTGAAAGCGGATGAGCTTATCCCCCCGAATTGTCCATTCATCTTTAACCGGATTAGCTACTGCAGATGGCCTGGCGCTGCTACTTGATGAGGGAGTTTCTCGGGCCTCGAGATCTCTCAAAGCTTGCTCTCGAGCCTCATCATCAATGGCCTTCTCCTTTTGTGCTTTAGAGAGACGGACCCATAGATCGCTCGGAATGCTGTCCGGCTTTCTAGAACCTCTAGTCCCCCCGTAGCGACGACCTAGTGTACCCCCCGAATCATAGTACCTCCCACCTTCCGGCAGAGGAATCTCCTTGCCGGTTTTGGGGTGAAGAACTTTAGGGGGCTCAACCTTCCGGTCGGCGTCAGAAGCTTCAGCGGCCTGTTCAGCTGAGGGCTCAGCGTCCTGATTGTGGAGTGACTCCGTCGCTGGTCGCTCGAGGGCATCGGCAGCGAGACCTTGTTGCACACGTTCGTACCTCTGTTTCATGGGAAAAGTGAAATCACCTTCAGGCACCTTGAACTGGTATGCTCTTATGGGCTTGATGCATTCATGGAAGTCCTGTCGATTTAACTCTTTCAGTGAAAGAACCAATACCTCGTGCTTCCATTTCATGCCCGGCTGAAAATGATATCCCACGAAAACACCTGGTTCAGCAGTTGGCTCGAACCTTTCACGATTCTTGCGCTTTTTCTTGGGTCCAACCCAATAGTCGATTCTGCAACCAAAGGGAATGACCTTTCCCGGGAACTGGCTCCCGAAACGCTTGAACCACGGTGTAAACTTCGCCCCATGGGGGTTACTTATATTCACAGCGGTACACGCATGCTCGAGAGCCTGTGGCCAGTACACATGCGAGAGCCCGGCCTGAAGCAAATTGCTTCTAGTACCCTCGGTGGTGGCGCGCACTGCGCGTTCTGCGATCGCGTTGGATTGATGAATATACGCTTTGGATTGTTCATGTCTCCAACCTAAGAACTTGGCGGCAGAGATGAGTTCTTTAGCTTGATCGCTGTAGAATACCCCTACCTCGTCAGAGGAGGAAACGAAATGTTGCAATGCTGCAATGCACTCATCCTCTGACCTCAGTGCTGAAGGGTAGGCATACGTAAAAGAAGTCGCAACATCCTTCAGTACGAGGGCCAATCTGGATTCTTCTATAACCGTATCCCTATCACGGTACACAATGATGTGATCCGCAGTGATATGGTCTCCAAACGCCTTAGCTTCGACGCTGTGCCAGCCATCCGTTTGGTACGAAGGCGGCTTGTACATCTTAGCTCTTTGGCAAACATCACAGAATGGATTTTTGGGAAGGTGCGTCATGAGATGCGCCGCTGACTTGGCTTCTTTCTTCAAATTCTCAATGCGCCTCGACCTCTTGCCTTCCCCACCACTACCCTCACCAGGATCCCCATCTGGAGCATGCCTCTCTCCTTCCGGAGGAGGAGGGAGGACGCTCGGCTCACCTGAATCGGGTTTCGGCGACCTGATCAGTTCCGTTTTATCAAGGAACTCTTCATCCGGAGATGAAGGGATGGGGGCAACAGCTTCTTTCAATAACCCCTCGACTTTTGACCAATCTGGTTCATCCGAAGGTGGTTCGGCTTTGGAGGCTTCTTTGGCAATCTTCTTCTTGTCTGAGGGTTCCTCAGGCTTTTTTTTCAACTTCACTTTAGGCTTGCTTTTCGGTTCTGGGGCCGGAGCTGGAGGATCCATAGTAGCTAACTCGTAAAGAGTCATCTCCTCATCGATTTCCGCAGGCACTGCTGGAGGGAAGTTCTTCTGTTTCGGCAGCAAGAACCCCAGTGACTTAAGCTTCTCTAGCTGATGCGAATCCAGCCTGTGCACAGCGCGATTGACGTATCCCGTGATGCTCCAACGCTCGCCCTTCCAGGGAGTGACGCAATGGAAAGTCTTTGGATCGAAGGAAATGATCTTCGACTTCGACCTGTGCAAACGACCTCCCAGTTTGGCACCAGTGGGGGCGATCTTGTTGATGCAACCTGGCTCATCCTTCCGGATGGTGTCATCGTGAATCCACAATTCGCCTCCGGTGAAATCGCCGACTGCAATGGTGTAGTTGAGGTGTTCACGGTGATTGTTGACATCCTTGTGCATTTTAACGCCTGAGTTCTGATTGACAGCAATCGATGTTATTGGGCCATCCGCTCCATGATGTTTAAGATAGGACAGAAGGTACTTAATCACCTTGGGGTAGGAATGAGTGCGATTGGTTATCCCTTGCATCCCCCCATGTGAAAAAGCCCCGAAAATCATGTACTTCGAGTCCTTACTGTCCTTCGGTTTGATGGCTTTCCTGTTGAACCTAGATTGCTTAAAGTTTGAGTCCTTCAGCAATCGCAAGCATGCCTGATGGGAGAAATCCTGCTCCTGGATAAGTTGCGCGGCAATCTGTTCAGGGTTGGTGATGGTCTCAACAGCATCATCCGTATCGATCCGAGTGGACTCGTGTCTTGAATGGGCAGGACAAGCGATACCCTCCTTCCAAGACTTCAAGTACGGAACGTTATCCTTCACATCAAGGAAAACCTTGTCACCTCCCGGACTCCTGAAATAGGGTCTCTGAAATCCTTTCCAAATGAAGTCGTAACCCAGATCCATGCATCTCTGTCCTACTGAAAGAACATTGGGAGTGTCGGGGAGAACATAAGGCTTGGCTATGCTGTTGAGGGATGGTATCCCTACATCACATTGCGTGCCTGCGTAACTCGGTCCATTCGCAGTGCAAATGTTGATTGGGCAGTCCGATTCGTACGGATGCAGATTCACAAGCTCCCGCTCTGAGATGAGATCCTGAGCACTCCCTGTGTCACCAATCCATTCGATGGGTGGCGATTCTGATGATAGTTGAACCTTAGCGGGACAAGACACTCTCAACCCTTTTGGAATGCAATAGTTGCAACCAAACTCCGTATCGCAACAGTAATTGCAACGGCTTGGTTTGTCCTCCAGACTGTCTTTGACCGTAGCTCTCAACATGCGAGCGGCCATAAGTGCATCTCTGGTGGATTGATTGTCTGGCTTGGGAATGTAGTCAACAGACCACTTCTTGTCATACCTGCGCTGAGGATTCTCAACAGGGAACTTAAGCTCTCCATCTCTGAGTGGGAAGTTGATGTACATTGGGCTGTTGTCAAAAGACACTGCTGGTAGCGCCAAACGCATGTCAGTGGAACACTGAGGGGGCCAGTACGACTCATCCTTCCGGAGAGTAAAAGCGTCGGCTTGGGAAGCCGTGCCGGCCATCATTGCTCCTAGAAGGCAAACTGCTGCAGGGAGAGAAGGTCCGCCACTCCTCCTTCGAGCTGAGCCCTTCGAGTTCCCGGAGCCATGTGATCCTTTCGAACCCTTGCTTCCCTTAGAACCCTTGGAGCTAGCCCTGGAGCCCTTGCGTTCCTTCTTCTTCTTCTTGTCCTTGCCCTTGTCAGGGCGCGCAGATCCCTTCTGACTTCCGTCGGGTGTAGCAGCGGCACCTGGCTTTCCGGTGTGCATGAATTTGCAATTCTCTCCACGGTCGCAACGACCTTGTTTGTAGAACTTGCACACTCGAGGCTTTCCTGACGGGGAGTTGGGTCTTGAAGGACTTCTCCCTCGGCCTCCGCCGGGTGACTGCGATCTGCCACGTCCGCTGGGCGTCTGGTGCTTGTATTTACAACTGCCACCATTCTTGCAACTGCCGTTCTTGACAAAAGAGATGCAAAACCCTTTGGGTACTTTCTTGGGTGCAGGCGCAGTAGGAACAGCAGGAGCTCCAGTTTGCCTGGCAATCCGCTCCCGGTTCCTCTCGAGCCTTTTTCGATTCAAGTGGCTATTGGCGGCGTCGTAGAGAAATTTAAACGATCTTTCACTGGAGCCTTCGGCAGCCCTTTCATAGATGGCAATATCGTGCTGAAGTGCTTTGCATTTCTTTACCTGCCTATGAAAGAGCGGTTCGAGAACCTTGTCTTCAGGGGTGGTCTGAATGCCTGAAAGCACCGTATCCCAGTTCCTAACGAACATCACAAGGTTTTCGTTTACCAATGTCACTGAAAGGAGGTCTTCCATGTCATACACGGAATTGTGTAGGATGTTTGTAGCAAAGTGCTGATGAAGGAGAAACAGGATTTGTCTACCCCTCACTAGCCTCCCGGCGTGAGCCTCCCTCTCCTTGAGGGTGTCCATTTGGCGCGCGAAGTCACCTTCAAGGACATTTGTCACTGCCGACAAGACCTTGGCATCGAGAGTAGAGAAGCCACCTGTGTCCCTTAACTCTTCTTCCTTAGAGTCCTTGTCCCATACCTTCGAAAGCCATTCAAAAGCTTCATCCGGCTTATTGGACGCTGCAACTACAGCTTCACGAACCCTAATTCGCCAGTTCCTGTACTGTTCAGGTGTCGGGAACTTGGGGAACAGGATCTTCTCGGCCTCCTTGGATTTGGTCTTGTTTACATCCTCATCAACTTCCTCCTTCTCGTTAGTCTTTCCTTTGGCAAGTTGCTTGATGATTGCCTTGAGCTGCTTGGGCGAGAGATCAGAAGAGGAACTGGAATCCCTCTTCTTGTTTTTCTTGTCTTTCTTCTTGCTCTTTTTCTTCTTATGACTGCTGCTCGAGTCATCATCATCGCTGCCGTCATCATCTCCATCAGGGCCTCCCCCGTCAGGGTGGCGTCGGGGCCTTGACCCTTTGGCGTCCTGAGGCGGAGTATTGATGGGATAGGTAGGGATCAGACCCGGTGGCGCAGATGGGGCGGACCCCGTTGCGCTTGCATGAGCCTGCAGAGCCGCGATGGCCTGGTTTAGCTGCGATTTCAGTTCAGCATTCTCCTTTTCAGCCATCTTTCTCTTCTCTGACTCGTGACTCATCATCACCCTGAAATCCCTAACTTCAGCAGTCAAGCGTGAAATCTCAACCTCAGATGTCGCCTGAACTGCATGTGTTGCCTGAGCAGCGGCGACACGGGCACTGTCCATTTCAGCATTGAGGAGATCCGCGTTGCTGACGGCCTTAGCTTCCGCTTGGTGAAGTTGATCACGCAACCTAGCGTAGGTAGCGTCAGCGTGGCTCTCAGCAGCGCTTAGTCTTTGGGCCAAAGCTTGAGCTTCACCTCGTGCCACGTTGATCTCATTGGCCTGCGAGTCAAGCTGCGACTGACCTGTTGCCAATCTCTGTCTGGCCTGTGTCTCCTCACTACCTAATCTGGTTTCGGCCTGAGCAAGTTCAACTCTGAGTTGTGACACTCCCGACATGACATTCATACCCATTGCTTGGAGTTGCTCCTGAAAATTGTTTGCGATCTGACCAATGATCTGATTGTGGCGATGTTCAGCTATTTGCTCGAGTAACGGCGACCTGTCGTTCTGAACAAACACATTGCTAATGTTTGCTTGATTCTGCAGGATTCGCTGATCGCCGATTGTCAAACTGTTCATAGTCGAGGAGGTCGGTTGGAAAAGACTCTGGGCTGACGGACTAATATCTTGGGATGAGCTTCCTCCGGCTGCTATCGGAAGGCTGGCCGGTGGTTGTCTAGCACTAGGGGACACAACCTGCCAAGGCGCGGACGCAGTCTGACGGCTCGAGGCACCGGTGGTGACACCGGCCTCGGAAACTGCACCCTTCTGAAAGAGCCTATGGTCATGTAGCCTTAGTGCGGTTGTGGTCAACGGGAGCTCACCCTCCCGGGGAGCGGCGTCCTCACCTGGAGCATTACCATCAAAGGACATGCTCAGGTTGCTCGCTCCGTCGTCCGGGACTGGTATGCCTGCAGGACCTAGCGGAGCTTGGTCCGTCATCACAGAGTGGTCAAACTAGCGTGGTACTACGGCTGATAACCTATTGTTACCAGCAGACAGCCCCAATATTTAGGGAAACGTGCACACGCCTTTTTCTTGAGCCATGAGCGAACAACGGTAAGTAATGAAATGTCTTTCTGTAACAACATTGGCCACGTCGTCTGTTAGGGTTGAGGTTCGCTAAACCGTAAATCCTAGTTAAACCCTAAGCCCTAAGTCAATGTTTTTCAAGGTCCCGTAATGGGCATACGTAGAAGGGTGTTTGGTCTGTTTGGGAGTTGCCAGGATGAGGATGATCACATTCTTTTGAGGTACATATTACGGGTACCCCTCAAGGCGCCGCAAACCATGTTTTGACAACGCATGCCAGGCACGACTTCACTCAGCTGCCTGCTTCAGCTTCTCTGGCATCTACAGCCCGTACATGCCAATTGAACCTACACGACTCTTGTTCCCCTAGGAAGAAAAAACATCCTTTTTGTTCATATGGGTGGTTGTCAAAATGATGGTCCCTTTTTGGGTCCCTATTATAATACGGCACCTAATATTTAGGGTACCCCAAAAAGGGATCATAATTTTGACAACCACCCATATATAAGAAAGCCCATAACCCAAAAAGTAAAAAGGATCCCTAACACTGATCTAGGACTGCCTCCACTTGATCTCAGTTCACAATGACACGGTGGCAGCGAGCAGCAGCACGAATTAATGGGCAGAAGCCAGCATGTGAGCACTGCCATCACGAAAAAAACCCGTCCTTTGGCGAATGCTCACGATGCCCCCGCCAGCTGTGCAAACTCATACCAGGCAAGTTTCTTTGGCCCAGTCCTTGGCCTTGCCGGCCTCCAACAGCAAATGCACCACTCCAACGTGGCCCCTCTCAGCTGCGAGCATCAGGGCTTTGCCACTCAGGCTCAAGTCCGCGTTGGTGTCTGCCTCCATCAGCAATCGTACCACTTCCACGCGGCCACCATTAGCTGCCAACATCAGGGCTGTGCCTTAGTTGCTGAGTTCACAGGCCCCGTACACTTTCAGTTCTGTAGGGGATTATAGTATCCCAAAAAGTGTAAAGTGTACTCACTCAGCTACTCAGGTGCAGCCATCCTCGCTGGCCGCGTCCTTATCAACGCCGGCCTCCACAAGGAATCGTGCGATTTCAAAGTTGCCATTGGAAGCTGAGTGCATCAGGGCGGTGTAGCCGCCGCCTTCCTTGTTGGCCCAGTCCTTGTTGGCCCCAGCCTCCACCAGCAAACGAACAACTTCAGCGTGGCCGCTCTGAGACGCGCATGTCAGGGCCGTTTCGCCGTTGTAGGCAAAGTCCTTGTCCGCCCCGGCCTCCACCAAGAGCCGCACGACCTCAACGTGTCCGTTGACGGATGCGCAAAACAGCGGGCTCTGGCCAAATACGTTGACCAGGTCGGGATCCTTGGTACCCCGGTAGCCGATACTACGGGTACCCGGGTTGGTTGCTTTATCAGGGAACCTGGAACCAAAAAAAAGGGTAATGGGTACCATTGGGCTGCCCTAAACCCTAAACCCTAAACTCTAAACCCTAAACCCTAAACCCTAAACCCTAAACCCTAACCCTAAACCCTAAACCCTAAACCCTAAACCCTAAACCCTAAACCCTAAACCCTAAACCCTAAACCCCCAAAAGGGTACCACTGGGGCTGCCAAGGATCCAGTGGCAGCTGAAGCATGCACTCGACCTGGAGATGGGAATAACACGCTTGATCGGAGTCTTGGGGTTGTCGGACCGGGGGGCGTCAGGGTTTAGGGTTTAGGGTTTAGGGTTTAGGGTTTAGGGTTTAGGGTTTAGGGTTTAGGGTTTAGGGGGTTGGGAAAGCCTGCCTCATCTACAAAGCCATGGCTTGCAGCATCTACAAGCTCCTCGGCTTGTGTCGGGGACGCGCTGGAGAAAGATTGCAGGACCTCAGGGACGAAACGAACCAAAAATCGGGATACTCATACCCATCTCAATTGCGGTATAGAGCTTTCATGAACGAACAACAGAAACCTTATCAGGGTTCACTTGGCCGCCGAGGAACGAGATTCAGCTCCAGGGCAGACTCCAGCTCGTCAGCATCCTCCAGATTGGCTCCCTTCTGCACGAGCCTCTGCCTGAAGCGCGGGGGTGCGCCGTGCATCTGGGTTTAGGGTTTAGGGTTTAGGGTTTAGGGTTTAGGGTTTAGGGTTTAGGGTTTAGGGTTTAGGGTTTAGGGTGGTGCAATCTCAGCTTCACGGCCCTGACGTTGCTCACCTCCTTCGCCGGTATGCTCACTGCTTCGCCGGAGAGCATGTGGACACGCAGCATCCCGAATCATCAGCCCCGCAACCCCGAGACCCCGAAATTCCCTAGGGTATAAGGGTTTAGGGGTTAGGGTTTAGGGGTTTAGGGGTTTAGGTTTAGGGTTTAGGGTTTAGGGAGGAAACTTGGAGCTCGCAAAGGTCTGACGAGTCTGGCGTACAGAGCCCAACACAGCTGCCGACCCAGCGATCCATTCTCAATCCACAACACCTCACCCTGACCCCGAGAAACCCCATACCAAAACTCTAAACATCCTAACCCTCAGGCTCAAAATAGCCCAAAAACCTTATATGAATAGGCCGTTTGGGCCCAGAAACCGTCACTAAAACTAAGAGTCCTTGGAGTCTTCCGGTGAAAATCCCAAACCCCAAGTCCAAAAGCCCTGACGTCTAAGGTGGGGCAGCTTGCGGCTGCCTCTTTGGGGGGTTTAGGGTTTAGGGTTTAGGGTTTAGGGTTAAGGGTTTAGGGTTTAGGTTTAGGGTTTAGGGTTTAGGGTTTAGGGTTTAGGGTTTAGGGTTTAGGGTTTAGGGTTTAGGGTTTAGGGCTTGGGGAACTTAGGGATCTTGGTGTCCGTATTCTTCCAGAACCTAGTTGTTCAATTGTGTTTGAAACTATAAGCCCTACACCGTACAGCCCTACACCGTACACCCTACTTGGAAGCCCTTTTGACTTAGTAAGTGGGGTTAAGAAGGTGGGTTGCTAGGGGGTACTAAGTAGAGTTACTAAGGCAAAAGAGCTAAACCCTAGACCCTACACCCTACTCCCCAAAACAATAAAGCC
Organism: Symbiodinium natans; assembly: GCA_905221605.1. Lineage (NCBI taxonomy): Eukaryota > Dinophyceae > Suessiales > Symbiodiniaceae > Symbiodinium > Symbiodinium natans. Next base: position 273,574 of record CAJNDS010001768.1, read on the forward strand.
CTAAAACCCTAAACCCAAAACCCTAAAACCCTAAAACCAGAAAACCCGAAAACCCGAAAACCCTAAAACCCTGAAACCCTATCATTTTAAAACCCTAAAACCCTAAAACCCTGAAACCCTAAAGCCCTATTTATACAGGCCCGAGGAGGTGGCTTCTGGAAGGGGTAGGTTGACCCATGTAACCCATCTGGAAGTGCTTCTCCCAGGTTGCCCAGTAGCCCAGATAACAAAGACTGCCCTTTTTGCTTACAGGGGTATACAAAGGAACCTAACCCCCCCCCCCCCCCCCAAAAAAAAAAAAAAAAAAAGAACAAGGGCACTGCTGGGCATCCTCGTGTCGTATAAACCCCCATAGGGAGATACAAAACATGTCCAGCCAGTTGAGGTTTCCTCTACACCCTAAGCCCTTTAGCCCTGAACCCTAATTCTAAAGCCCTACAGCCCTAAATCCCTCTGTAAGCATCCATTTGGGATTTTCCGGGCTGTCAGCGTTTCGAGTCTAGGGTTCCACGTGTCGCTCTGCTTCTGCTTCGCCTGCTGGTAATCTAGTAGCTGGGGGTGTGTTGATGCTCTGGAACAAGAACCTGCAGAAAACCCTCAAAAACCCGCAAGAGAGAGACCAGTCCCCACCCTAAACCCTAAACCCTAAACCCCAAACCCAAAGGGGCACCGGACCTTCGAACAGCCTGTTTCGCGAAAGCGGCTTAGTCACAGGGCCTGCGCTTTTCCCTACACGACGAGGGCCACCCCACCTCCCGGAAATTGGGTTTAGGGTTTCGGGTTTAGGGTTTAGGGAATTTGGGTTTAGGCTCAGGGTTTAGGGTTTCGACCCCCGACCACTACACAAACTCCCCCCCTCCCCCTCTGGGTTGACCGTTTAGGGTCTGGAGTTGTACGAGCTGAGCTATAAGGGACGACAATATGCAACCTGATACATGACACGTGTAGCCAAGTTCAGGGGTCCTTATTACTCTGACCCGCAAGCATCCAAAAACAACAGGGCCTTTATAAGTAAAACCCTCCCCCCAGCCATACTGGCCATGATACCCTCGACCCTGACCCCAAGTTCTCCCTCCCTAAAACCTAAACCCTAAACCCTAAATCCTAAACCCTGAAGCTCAAAAAGTCCAGGTATCCTCCACACGTGCGATATCGCCATCCCCGGCCGCAGTCCACAGGTTCTCCTGGTTTTCGCCAGTCAGTTTACTTGGCTGCACTCAGAAGGCTATCTAAAAATTAAAATTTTAGCTGCCTTATTAAGAAACCCACTAAACCCAACAAGGCTAAGGATCTAAAGTTACAGTAAAGCACCACAGAGTTCAGAGTCAGGGTTGAGGGTTTGGGGTTTAGCGTTGAGGGTTTGGGGTTTAGGGCTGAGGGTCTGGCATTGAAGGTTTGTGGTTTACTGTGGGGTTTTGGGTTTACTTTGGGATTGGGCGTTTTTTACTACAGGATGTCTGCACCTACCCCAAAGCCCCGTTGCTTACCTTATTCTGACTGATTCTTTGGGCTGAAAGATCGCTGATGTTGCGATCATATACCGCAAGATCGTTTTAGAGTGCTGTCTCCCTACCTTAAGAACCCAAAGCCGTTGTGTTTTTGTGAGCCATGCTTTAGAAAATGCCGTTCTGAAATTCTTAGGGCAACCTACACAGAAGCTTTGCACTACTTGTGGGCTCAAGTGCCTAGGGCTCACAGCGTAGCTTTGGGACACAAGTGTTTCTACCCTAAACCCTAAACCCTAAGCCCCAAACCGTAAACCTTAAGCCCTGGGCCCCAGGCCCCAGGACCCGCTTCGCGTGCCGGCACGGCCGCTGTAGGCTCGGCCCGCATCTGCTGCAAGGCGGTTTGCACCTCACCAGTTTGGGGTTTAGGATTTGGGGTTTAGGGTTTAGGGTTTGGGGTCTAGGGTTTGGGGTTAAGGGTTTTGCAGGGATTAGCGCTTAGGATTCGGGGTTTACGTTGGGCTCAGGCAGCACTTGCCTCTGCATGTTGCAGCACACATCCTTCGGTTGTGAGGCGGGCCCCCGTCGGCTTTCTGAGCTGTAGTCTCTGCAGCTGCAGAGGGAGGAAGTAATCAGCATGCACACGGTTCTCTGCCCGAAGGTGGCGCAACCCGGTGATGGTGGCCGCAGGAAGCCTGCGTAGGGGTTACACTCGCCCCTCGGGTTGCCGGCCCGGATCTTCTCCTGCCACCACATCAGCGGTTCGTAGGGCCTTGCCACCCTGGCGGACCACTCCTCAACTGCAGACAAAGACCGGGGTCACTGGAAGAGTCCGCATTCGCCCGCCCAGCGACATTTAGGTGTATCCTAGCTCCAAGGACTTAGCCCCAAAAAACCCGGAAATGACTTTCAACCATATCCGCGATGAGCCCTAATTGAACCAGCGACCCCCTAGATCATGAAAGGCCAGACACACCCTGCAGTTTCTGTCAACCCGAAACCCTAACCCCCAGAGTCTAGACCCCTAACCCTAGACGCTTTGGGTTCCGGGCTTTCAAAGGGGCTGGGGTCAAGCGTCCGAATGATTCTTAGAAGTGGTCTAAGGTTCCCTTTGGCCCGCTTTGTGGTGGTGCTCAGGGTTTCAGGGGTTAGGGCTTAGATAGTGTAGGGTTTACCTGGAACTCTAATTACCTACTGTTTAGTCGTAACTACCCCTTAAATAGTAGGTAAACCCCTTAAAACTGGTAGGTAAAGTCCTTAGGGTTTAGGGTTTAGGGTTTGGGGTTTAGGGTTTAGGGTTTAGGGTTTAGGGTTTAGGGCGGGTTTGGGGCCCGGTGCTGCCAGGGCTGGTTTGACCCTTCTGAACCTATACTTGGGATGTTCCTCCTTATACTCACAGTCCTTAATAGGGACCCCAAGAGTTTAGGGTTTAGGGTTTAGGGTTTAGGGTTTGGGGTTTGGGGTTTGGGGTTTGGGGTTTAGGGTTTAGGGTTTAGGGTTTAGGGTTTAGGGTTTAGGGGGCCGCAAAGGCCCCTACATAGAAGGTACTTTAAGTCCCAAGTATTTCCTATTTAGGTACCCTTAGGGGATTCTCATAGGGTGTGCTAGAATCCCTATTACTGTGAGGACTTCTTAGGATAAGGGCAACCCGCAGTCCCAACGCCGGTTTAGGGTTTAGGGTTTAGGGTTTAGGGTTTAGGGTTTAGGGTTTAGGGTTTAGGGTTTAGGGTGGGTTCAGGCTTTAGGGTTTGAGGACGCCCTCAAGGGGTCCAAAATGTTGGGGTTTAGGGCTAGGGCTTAGGGCTTAGGGCTCGGGCTTAAGGGCTTGGTATCGGGTGTAGGGTTTAGGGCTTACAGTTTCGGGTTTAGGGTTTAGGGTTTAGGGTTTAGGGTTTAGGGTTTAGGGTTTAGGGTTTAGGGCTTAAGGGCCCACAGATTAGCGCTTAGGGTTTCAGAACGGGACGCTGTGGACGCTTGTTTGTCTTGTAAAAAAGCAAGCGTCCACAGTGTTCCCTAGGGTTTAGGGTTTAGGGTTTAGGGTTTGGGCCTTCTTGAGACTGACCTCCGCAAACTCTGGCTCCTCGTGCACGGGCTGATCGCTCTGTGGTCGCTGAGGGCCGAGTTACAGTTTAGGGTTTAGGGTTTAGGGTGTAGGGTTTAGGGTTTAGGGTTTAGGGTTTAGGGTTTAGGGTTTAGGGTTTAGAGGTTAGGGTTTAGGGTTTAGGGTTTAGGGTTTTCCTTAAAAGGGTTTATGGTTCATATACCTGAATAGGAATTGTAGTTGTTTGTGGTATATTATATGACCCCTTTTTTGAGGTTCATTTGGTCCAAAGGTTGGGCACAGGGTTTAAGGGTTTAGGATTTCGAGCTCTTTTTGGGTGTTTCGGGCTTCAGGGTTAAAGGGTTTAGGGTGTGACTACCTGCATTTGGTCCGGAAAAAACCTGAACTCTACGTAAACCCTACACCCTCAACCCTGAAACCTACACAGGATTTCAGCCTGTAGGCTCCTCTATGTGTACTTGAAGCTTTGCAGTGTTGACGGTAAACCGTAACCCCTAAACTCAAAACCCTTGACTCTGTCAAGGGGTATAAGGAGGGGCCCCTCGAAGGGACCCTTCATCTTATTCCCCTATATAACCCCTATATGTACCTTATATGAGCCACTACATACCCAAGTAGCCCCTAAATGATCCCCAAAGAACCCCTAAGGTCCCTTATTGAGGGTTCCTCCTTTAGTCGCTTGACTCTAAGCCCTGACCCCAAGCCCTAAACACATATGCCGCCATATGCCCGACGAGTAAAAGGGAGAAACTATGGACCCTCAATACGGGTAAGGGGGGTACGCAAGTCTTGCTTCAGGCCTAGACTCTAAACCCCAAACCCTAAACCTAACCCTAAAACCCTAAACCCTAAACCCTAAACCCTCCATGAGTCCTGCTTCAGCTGCGCGTGCAGCGTGCGGAAGCCTCCGTAGCTCTCCGAAGCACGGAAGCTTTGAAGTCTGGAGCTCGCAAAAGCCACTGTAGGGAACTTGGGAAGAAGGTACCTAAACCCTAATTCTTTAATCCCTAATCCCTAAACCTTGAACAACTCCAAACCCTAAACCCTATACCGCCCCCTATAGCCCAGAAAAAGGTCTCTAATATTGGGGGGATAGAAACGACCAAATTCCCTACTAAGAAGTAGTAAGTAAACCCCACAAGCTGAAAGTCCAAAGCCAAGTTGCAGTATAGCGACCGGACAACTTTAGGATCTATAAGGTTTAGGGTTTAGGGCTGAGGGTCCCTAAACACTAAACTGCTAAGTCCCAGACCCTGAACCCTGAGGCACTTCTGAAAAGCGTCCCTTCTGATTCCAGGGGTTGAATCCGTTTGCGGCAGGGTTTTAAAAACTGTAAACCCAAAGTAAGGCCCAAATTCCTGGTGAAGCGCCTTTGGGCACTTTGTTTGGTATCGGGGGAGGGGGGGAGAACTTGCAGGTTCGGGGTACTGATAGCCCCACTATAAGTGTATTTACAACCTACGGACTTAGGGTTAGGGTTGAGAGTTTAGGGTTTAGAGCTTGGGTAGTTTAAAACCCACTTCGAAGTTATAAACTCTGAACACAATTGTGTTTGCGCTAGCTTGGAAGCCAGTAGCCACATTACAGTAAGCGCACCCCTTTTTTTGGGGTTGGTGACAGAAAAAGGGTACCTTTGAACCAAGACAGGGGAACATGTTGCAAAGGGTAGCACTGGGCTACCAATTTCGTAAGTGCCTCAAGAACCTTGAAGAGATTGTTTGAGCTTTACCGCAGCAACTTAACCCAACCCTAAACCCCCAAACCTAAACCCTAAACCCCAAACCCTAAACCCAAAACCCTGACCCTAAACCCCAAACCCCAAACTCCAAACCCTAAACCCGAAACCCTAAACCCCCTCAACCCTCCATAAAGGACAGGCCTTGCGAGGCATCCGCGGAAAGGAGCTGCCGCAACCGTGCCTCTAACGCCGCCTCTTGGGGCGGTGGGGTTTAGGGTTTAGGATTTAGGGTTTATTGTTTAGGGTTTAGGGTTGGGGGTTGAGGGTTGAGGGTTCAGGGTCCGACCCTGGCGGCGTGTTGGATGGGAAAAGGAGGTGAAAACCTCCCTCTTTCCCTCCTTACCCCCCCAAAACGCGGGGGGGGGGGGGGGTGGAGGGGGGGGGGGGGAGGGGGGGGGGTGAGGCGGGGGTCGGTGCACAATTTTTTCGTGGAGGACCGCGCCACCCGCACAGCGTAAACAGGGCGTTCAGCACGGGGGGGTAGGGGCGCCCTCCCCACCCACCCCCCCCACCCCCCTTCCCTGCCCCCCACCCCCCCCCCCTCTCCCCCCCACCCCCCACCCACCTGTCTTTTTGGCTTGAGCTTGTCCTGGTGCTGCCCCCGCGGGGGTCGGCGGCTTGAGCCGGAGGCTCTTAAATTTATGGTTTTTGGGGAGGGTGGGGGGGGGAGGGGGGGGGGGGGGGTGGCTTGGAAGCCCTTTTGACTTGAGAAATCCGCCGAGCCTCGTCGGACCCCTTTTTTTTGCCTCAAATGGGTACCCCTGCCTGGGAAAACCCCCCCCACCCCCCCCCACCCCCCCCCGCACCCCCCCCCCCACCACCCCCCCCCCCACCCCCCCCCCACCCCCCCACCCCCCCCCCACCCCCCCCCCCCACCCCCCCCCCCCCCCCCCCCCCAACCCCCCCCCCCCCTTTTTCCTGCCCCCGCCCCTTTTGAGGGGCCTGGCTCAACCCTACCCCAAAAAAACCCCAAAGCTTGAGCCCTAAGCCCTCAATCCTAAACTAACCCTCAACCCTAAACCCCAACCATAAAACAATAAACCCGGAACCCTAAACCCTAAACCCAACCCTTATTGCTTGGGGTCCAGCGACTTGGGCGCTGTGGAATCACCATGCTCACGCGGATGCGCTGGGCCGGGCCGAGGCGGGTCGCGTAGCGTTAAAATTAAGGTTAGTAAGGTGGGTTGTGGCGAGTATGCAAGAGTTTCTAGGGGATACGGGGTGGACCTACTATGTCAAAAGAGCTTCGAAGTAGGGGTTATAGGGGTTTAGAGTTTAGGATTTGGCTTAGAAGTTTAGGGTTTACAGGGCTTCGGGTTTAAAGTTTACAGGGTTTGGGTTTCAGGGCTTGAGGGGGTGTAGGGTTGAGGGTTGAGGGAGCGTAGGCTTGAGCGCATAGAGGTGAGGCCTTAGGGACCCTAAACCCTAAATCCTAAACCCTAATAGGTTCGAGAGTCTGCAGGCTTGCTAGGAGTGTACATAAACGGGTCTTCTCTGGAGGTCCAGGACAACAAAGGAAACAAATGTTGGAGAGCAACGCATTCTCAGATGTCCCCGAAAGTCCTAAATAGCCGACAGTCCTTCCCTTAAACTGACACTCATTCAACTCATTCACAAGCACTCTAGACCCTAAACCCTGTTTTTACCCAAAGGCGAAAGCCATACCATGTCGTAATGTTCTTTGTGGATTTCAGCAAAAGGGGGATCTTCCCACAACGCTACCGAAAAAAAACCCTAAACCCGCAAGTAACTTCCAGCCCCTGAACCCGAAGATTCTACGCCAACGCAACACCTCAACACCCTAAACCCCAAACTCATCCAAACTCCAAACCCGGATCCCTAAACCCGCAGCCCGCAACCCCCAACCCTAAGCCCTAAACCATCCTAAGCCCTAACCCTAAACCCTAAACCCTAAACCCTAAACCCCAAACCCACATCCCGCCTCCATGACGGAGCTTGCAGTCCGCGTGTTGCCCACGCCGTGCTCACGGCGCGGGGGCGGGAGCTTTACCCTTATAGTACCTGTTCAGGGACCTCTTGGCCTCTTGCGCGTAGTTTTGGAATGCTGAGGTAGTTCCGGTGGGTTTAGTTTCGGTGGGTACCCGGTTAGAAGTAACCGCAGCGTTGGGTTTGGGGCTCGAAATAGCGTCCTGGGGTGTGGGGTTGATAGGGAGTTTGTCTAAAAGATATGTAATTGAAGCCAACCGGGTCGCAGCGTACATAGAAGATTTCGGGGGGTTTTGGGTTCTAGTTCCTGAGCTGCAAACCCTAAACCCCACATCCAGGCGCTGTCCAGACTGCGTCGCATGAAATGCAAACATGCTTGAGCAATGACTCGTCTTCCTTGTGAAGGAGTTGCGTTTTTGTTGGGGCCATGGGGTTTCGGGCTTCGGAACGCAAAACCCTGTCTTACCTACTACTGCTAAATGCTAAAGAACCCCGCAAAAATAAATTCTTCCTTGTAGGGGCAAGAAAGGGATTGTTAATGTTTGGGTTGAAGGTTAAACAAAAGGTAAGGGACCATATTAAGGGACCGTGGAACTACCCTAATAGCTATGGAGCTTCGGGCGTAGGAGGCCCCCTTAGGGACCAAATGAACCTTAAACAGGGTATACGGTTCATATTGCCTCAATGGGACATGTACTACAGGGTGTATGACCCCTAAACCCTAAACCCTAAACCCTAAACCCTAAACCCTAAACCCTAAACCCTAAACCCTAAACCCTAAACCCCAAACCCTAACCCGTTCCACTTGGTCCCTCGCCCCCCCCCCCCCCCCCGCGCCGTGGCCAGCACCGGCAGCCCGGCAGATTGCAGGAAAACGGCGGCCACCTCGGGGTTTAGGGTTTAGGGTTTAGGGTTTAGGGTTTAGGGTTTAGGGGTTTCAGAGGGTTTTGTTAAGGGGTGTGTAGGGTTTCGCGGGTACATAGGGTTTATAGGGTTTCGAGGGCTTATTAGGGTGTAAAGGGTTTACAGGCTGTGTAGGGGCTAGAGGGTGTAGAGGGTTTAGGGTTTAAAAGGGGTCAGAGGGTCCGGAGGGTGTATAGGGTTTCTAGGGTTCTTAGGGTTTTGGCTTCTAGGGTTCAGGTTTGGTGGGTTTAGGTATAGGTTTTGGGTTTGTAGGGTTTATAGGGTTTAGGGTTTAGGGTTTAGGGTTTGTAGGGTTTATACGGCTTAGGCTTATGGGGTTTGCAGGGCTTCTAGGGTTTGTAGGGTTTGTAGGGTTAATAAGGTTTACAGGGTTTATAGGGTTTATAGGGTTTGTAGGGTTGATAGGCTTTCTAGGGTTTAGGCTTACAGGGTTCCGGGTTTGGAGGGTTTAGAGGGTTTCTAGCGTGTAGAGGGTTTAGGCTTGGTTTAGAGGGTTTAGAAGGTTTAGAGGGTTCAGAGGGTTTAGCAGGAGGTACAGAGTTTATAGGGTATGCAGGGTTTTTAGGGTGTACGGGGTTTAAAGGGTCTGTAGGGTTTGTAGGATTTGTAGGGTTTCAAGGGCAAATAGGGTTCTAGAGTTTATAGGGTTTAGGCTCAAAGAATTTTGTAAGAAACAGCAGCCTACTGTTCTTCTGCAGTCTACCGAAGAATCCGGGGAGGGGTTTGTTCGGCTTGTTGAATCGCAACCATCGACAAGAAGTGGATAGTCTTGGGATCTGGTGGCAGGGTTCATAAGTTTGAGGTTGGCAAGAATTGTGGATTTGTGAGACACCTGCTTATTTTCTGCACCTGCAAACCCTACACTACCCCTAAACCCTAAGCCCCCTGAACCCTAAACTAGGCCCTAAACCCTAGACCCTACATCCCCTAAACCGCGGCCCGTAACCCGAAACTACCCCTAAACCCTAAACCCCCCTAAACTAAACCTAAACTGCACCTAAACCCTCAACCCCTGTGACCCTTAAACCCGCTAGACCAAACCCTATACTACACCTAAACACTAAAACCCCTCTTAACCCTAAAAACCCCTGAACCCCTAAACGCCTTAAACCCTGAACTACACACCCTAAACTGCCCCTAAATCCTAACCCGCCTAAACTACAACCTGAACTACACCTGAACCTGAACCCTAAACCCCTCCAAACCCTGAACCCTAACTACAACCAAAACCGAAGCCCCCTTAAACCCTAAACTACCCCTAAACCCAAAACCCCCCTAAAACCCTAAACTACACCTATACCTCAAACCCCTCCCCTAAACCCTTAACTACGCCTACACCCGAAACCCCTAAACCCTAAACTACCCCTAAACCCTAAACTACCCCTAAACCCAAAACCCAAAACCCTAAACCCGAAGCCCTAAACCCCAAACTACCCCTAAATCCTAAACCCGAAACCCTCCTAAATAAACTACCCCCCCCCCCCCCCCCCCCCCCTAAGCCCCCTAAACCCTGGGGTTTACGATATAAGGGGTGCCTTATTGTGGTCTTTATTTCCAGGGGATCCTATGGGCCGGATCCATTGTCTGCACAAGACCGAGCATTGCAGCATAACCGACAACGGCCGTTGGCGAAGGTGCCTCTCGTGGCTTGGGTGGAATACGCTTAGGGTTTAGGGTTTAGGGTTTAGGGTTTAGGGTTTAGGGTTTAGGGTTTAGGGTTTAGGGTTTAGGGTTTAGGGTTTAGGGTTCGCCTTACGACACGGTGCCATGGGCGTTGTACAGTGGATACCTGCAGAACCTCCTCAGGCCGGACCGCGGCCGGGCCCCGCTGAAGGGACTTCTCCGCGTCGTACGCATAGATCATCATGCTTGTCCGGTAGTTCTGGTCCCCTTGGCTTAACCCCTAAACCCTAAAACCTACACCCTAAACCCTAAATCCTAAACTACCCCTAAACCCTGAACCCTAAACCCGAAACCCTAAACCCTAAACCCAAAACCCTAAACTTAAACTACCCCTAAACCCTAAACTTAAACTACCCCTAAACCCTAAACCCTAAACCCGAAACCCGAAACCCTAAACCCTAAACCCTTCTTTCGTAAACCTCTAAATGGCCATCCTCTTCAGCTCCCGGCCGCCGGGGTCTCCAAGCGCTGCGCCTCAAGCCTGGTGCCAGGAGGTGCTCTCTCTCTCTCTCTCTCCCAAGGGTTTAGGGTTTAGGGTTTAGGGTTTAGGGTTTAGGGTTTGGGGTTTGGGGTTTAGGGTTTAGGGTTTGGGGTTTGGGGTTTGGGGTTTGGGGTGGGGTTTATAGTGTTCAGGGTTCAGGGTTCAGGGTTTAGGGTTTAGGGTTTAGGGTTTAGGCTTTAGGGTTTAGGGGGTGCTGCCCCCTTCTAGGGGTGGGGGTGGGCGGGGCGGGGGGGGGGGGGGGGGAATGTGGACACCTTTTTCGGCTTTGTGTTCAGGGCACAGTGTTCTTAGGATTCTTAGGGTTTTAGAGTTTGGGGCTCTTTGAGTTCTCAGGGCTCTCGAGGTTCGGGTTCTTAGGGTTTCGGGTTGGGGGTTTAGGGTTTAGGATCATGGCTCTTCAGGGCCTGGGCTCTTTTACTTGGGCCCAAAGTCTTGGAAAAACCCTAAAACCTGAACCCAAGTCTATTGAGGGCGGATCCCGTCGCAGGGTTCAAAGTGTAGGGTAGAGGGTATCGGGTTTAGGGTATAGGGGTCGGGGTTTGGTTTACGGTTTAGGGTACAGGGTTTAGGGTTCAGTGCATGGGGAGTCATCAGGGCTTAGGGCTCAATGTTGTGGAGTTTCGAGTGGGAGCCTTGCCAAAAAAACCAAAACAATCCTGAACCCTAAGCCCCCGATAGCCCCTAAGCCCTAAAGCCCCACACCCTAAACCCTAGAACACCTACTCCATAGCTTTACGCATCCTCCATCCTTGAGCCCTCCAACTGTTCCTGATAGGATATCTAAGGCTTAGAGGCTGTTTGTTGTGGCTTTCTGGCTTCGGGGAAGCCCAACCCCAAGCAGAAGGGATGGAGATACCCCACTTGGAGGTTCATGAAACTTATTAACCACAAAAAGCTGTACTTAAGAGCTGTAATTATGACCATACTAGAGCCCTTAAGGGGGCTTAGAAGTGGGTTATAAGTTCAGTGATAATTAGTTAACAAGTACTACGAACCTCCAAGTAAGCCCGCGTAAACCCTAAGCCGAAGCTGCGTGACAGCAGAGGCTTTCGAGTTGTTTGTTCAGGCTGAGCTTCACAGCGATCTCCGCTGTCAAGCTCCGCAGTCCTAAACCCTAACCCCCTAAGCCCTTAACCCCTAAACCCCTACCAAACCCTAAGACCTGAACCCTAAACCCTAAACCCTAAACCCCTAAACCCCTTAACCCCTTAATCCCGAGCCCCGAAGACCAGAGACATGCCGGGGGCCCTTGCCCGCGTGGAGTTGACCACTGCCTGGCACTCAGCTGTCAGAGATCAACTGTCAGTAGGGTTTAGGGTTTGGGGTTTTAGGGCTTAGGGTTTAGGGTTTAGGGTTTGGTTTAGGGTTTAGGGTTTAGGGTTTAGGGTTTAGGGTTTAGGGTTTAGGGTTTAGGGTTTAGGGTTTAGGGTTTAGGTGTTAGGGTTTAGGGTTTAGGGTTTAGGGTTTAGGGTTTAGGGTTTAGGGTTTAGGGTTTAGGGTTTAGGGTTTAGGGTTAAGGTTTAGGGTTTAGGGTTTAGGGGTTAGGGTTTAGGGTTTAGGGTTTAGGGTTTAGGGTTTAGGCTTTAGGGTTTAGGGTTTAGGGTTTTAGGGTTTTAGGGTTTGGGGTTTAGGGTTTAGGGTTTGGGGTTTGGGGTTCAGGGTTTAGGGTTTAGGAGTTAGGGCAATTATGTACATGGATAGAGGGCTTTTGGGAGTTTTGGGTTTATAACGCATGGCCGGCATCGCTTGATCTCCCCATCCTGGCAACGGAAGAGTTGGGCTTTGGGGTTTGGGGTCTGGGGCTTGGGGTTTGGGGTTTAGGGCTAGGCTTTAGGGCAACGGAAGAAGGGGTTTTGGGTGTAGGGGGTTGCGGTTTAGGGCCTTGGGTTCTTAATGTAGGCTTTGGACCCTAAACCCTAAACCCTAAACCTTAAACCCTAAGCCCGAAACCCTAAACCCTAAACCGGAAACCCTTGGTTTCAGGGCTTCTGATGGTTTCGCGTCTGCGGTTAGGGTTTCGGTTTCGGCGCACGGAGGTGTTGCAGTTGTGGCAGTTAATTTTTAATTGCTTAAGAACCCCACACAATGGTTGTTTTAAAAAGATCTTCCTAAAAGAAGGGTAATATAGGGATTAAAAATCATTTTCTGGGGGTTCTGAAGCAAACAGTAAAGGAACATCCATATCAATCCTGACGCTTGCCGTGCTGTTGGAGTTAAGCTTCAAGCTCTGCAGAGATGTTTTTAGAGATGATACCCGGGACGAAACAACAAACCCTAAACCCTAAATCCTAAACCCTAAACCCAAAGAGCCTTGCGGGAAAAGCCTGATAGCATAAGCCCTTGCTAAATCCAGCCCACCAGCGGGCCTTTGTAAACCGAGGAATGTGGCTTCCCTAGTACACCCCGAAACCCTAAACCCTAAACCCTAAACCCCAAACCCCTTGGGGTCTGGTGATGAGGGAATCCGATCCTCAAAAATGACCTCTCCAGCCCCAGACCCTGCACATCTTGTTCAGCCCTCGGCCCTAAATGCCCCTAAAGGCCTTAACGGCCCTGAAAGCCCTAAAGGGCCTAGATGGTCGTGAAGGCCCAAGAAAGCCCTAAACCCTGAACCTCCAAACCTCAGAACTGGCTCGTGCGTCCCTGAGTAAGCCCTGGGAGTTCGAACCCAGGATGCCCCCAAACACTCCAAGACAACACCTAAAGCTGCTACGGGTTCAGGGTTTAGGGTTTAGGGTCTAGGGTTTAGGGTTTAGGGTTTAGGGTTTAGGGAACGGGTTCAGGGCCGTTAGGGCGTAGGGTCATAGGGGTTCAGTGGGCCATACTAGTGCTTGGAAGCCCTTTTGACTTAGTAAGTAGGGTTAGTAAGGATGGTTATGGGGATTACGCTCGGGTTCTGGGGGATACTAAGGAGACTCACGACGTCAAAAAGAGCGTCTAAGTGGGGTGTAGGTTGCCAGGCTTTACCCGCAGACAGGCTTGAGGTTTAGGGATCGAAGGGTTTGGGGCCTCCAAGGCCACACAGTTTCACCCTTGGAGTTTAGGGTTTAGGGTTTAGGGTTTAGGGTTTAGGGTTTAGGGGCTCAGAGTTTAGGGGCAAGAGGCACCAGCCTGGAAGACTGCAATTGTGCGCGGCTGTCCTGTTCTACCGCGCCAGGGTCTGGGCTTGTGTTTTGCTTTAAGCCCTACGCCTTAAACCCTAATGAGACCCTCAACCACTTTGGAGTCTGGGTAGCATGTGTGCCTGTGTGCACGGGTCCTTTGATCTTACAGAATGAAACTGCGATTTGTACCCCGCCTTCATGTAGGCTGTTGAAAGATAAGGGCTTTAGGGTTTTAGGGTTTAAGGTTGTTAAGGGTTTACAGGAGAAGTCAGAGTTTAAGAGTCTAGATATTCTGGGTTTAGGGTTTGGCGGGTTAAGGGTTTGAGGGCTTGGGATTTCGGGCTTCTTTCTTGAGGACCAGACCCGGAAGTGCAAGGCTCCGTATTGCGTAAGCCCTTAACCCAAAACACAAACTCAAAAAAAAGAGGAACATGTGACAATAGCGAGTACCCTAAACAAACTCGGTTCGCAGTATACATTTTGAAAACTTGATTATAGATCCTCGTTACACTAGAGTCTGTCCAACATTAGATTCACACAAATTAGCTAACGTCCATGGACCATGAACCCTTCGCCAAGGGATCCATTATGGGGGGGGGGGGGGGGGGGGGGGGGTACGATATTAGGGGGTACCTTTTTGGGGTTCTTCTTACAAGGGGATCCTACTATTTGGGGGTGTTTATTCTGGATCCCTTATTTTCGTAAACCCCCATATTACCCATACAGTGGATACTTGTCTACCCACAAAGAGCGGCATGGCTGGAACCCCACAGCACCCTGAACTTCAAAACGCAAACCCTGTACTTCCAGGGCCCTAATAGTTAGGTTACCAGAACCGTTAAGGCCTCAATTCTTAGGGCCCTGGAAGAATAGGGAAACCTCTCGAACAGCACTTCAGCCCTAAAACGCCTCCAGGGCCCTAAGCCCCTATGACCCTCCAACCCTCAAACTTCTGTGTGAAAGAGAAGTAAACCCTAAGCAAAACGTTGCGTGCCCTCTGAAACTGCGTGCCCTAAACCCTAAAAACTAAGCCCTAAACCCTAAACCCTAAACCTTAAACCCTAAACCCAGCGACCTGAAAAACCCACACTTTGCGCGCCTTCGGAAACTTCGTGCAGCCGCACCACATCGACCTGGGGAACAACGACCCAGACTTGAATCCTTCTGGCTGAAGCCCTGTACAATCCTTAGCCACATGGGTGGCTGTCAAAATTATGATCCCTTTTGGGGTACCCTAAATATTAGGTGCCGTATTATACTAGGGATCCAAAAAGGGGACCATAATTTTGACAACCACCCACATGGGGTTGAGGGTTTTCTAAACCCCGAACCCTAAACCTCAAATCTCACACCCCTAACCGTCCTAACCCCAAACCCAAATCTCAAACCAAATGACGAGGGTTTCAGGGTTGAGGGTGTTAGGGTTCAGGGTTTCTAGGGTTAAACCAACAAGCCTACACCTCTTAAACTGTGGTTTCGGGTTCAGGGTTTAGGGTTCTGATAGGGGCTTCAGGGTTTCAGGGCTCGAGGTTGTCTGGATTAAGGCCTTCAAATTTAGGGTTTAGGGGCTTATGGAAGTTCATCACGGTTATAAGGCATTAGGACTTGTGTTTGGAGATTTAGGGTTCAGGATGTAGGGTTCGGGTAGAACTTCAATCATTCTACCCTGGGCCCAACATTAAACCTTTTGACTAGGCTGCCCAGTAAGCAAGGCTTAAAAAGGGTGCCCTTTTTTGCTTAAAGGGGTTTAACAGGGGAACCTAGAGCCCCCAAAAAGGGAATAAGGGCACTACTGGGCATCCTAGTTGAGCCGTCTGAACTTATAGGACTCCACTCTTGTCAAAACCCGGAAGCCTAAACACCAAACACTGTCAAACTTAAGCCCGTGAACGTTACGCCATGGGAGCCTCCGAGCGCCCGAGCCATAACCCTTAGACTCAAACATTAGCCCAGACAACTTCTATCTGGGCCCACAAACCCTGGAACAAGAGTCTTTAGAGCCTTAGGGTAGACCCTAAAGTCTAAACCCTAAACCCCAAACCCCAAAAGCCTAAACCCTGAACCCTAAACCCTAAAACCCTAAAACCCCAAAACCCTAAACCCTAAGGACTTTGGAAGGCGTGGGGCGACGTCTCCGTCGCAGAGGCCTGTCGGACACTCACAAGAAGCCCTTGCGTTTGGGGACTTAAGGGCTCCGGGTTTAGGGTTTAGGGTTTCAGTAGGGTTTAGGGTCTAGGGTCTAGGGTGGCTTAGGGTTTTAGGGCTTTAGGGTTGAGGGTGGCTCAGGAATTTCGGGGTTTCGGGGATTAAGCCGGGCTTCGGGCTCAAGGTGTTGAAGGGGCTTAGGTCCAAGAGGAACCTAGGAGTAACAGTGGGTGCCCTTGGGGGACCCAAGGGCCTGATAAGGGGACCTAAACAAAAAAGGGCCTACTCTGGGTCCTAGACAGTTGAGGGTTCAAGTAGGATTTAGGAACTTAGGGGTTCACGATCTTAGGGGGTACGTTCCTGTTTGTCGAAGGGGACCCTTTGGTTAGAGGTCCCCGATTCTCGTAAACTCCCATTTAGGGGGTTTTGGGGGGGGGTTTTAGGGCCAAGCTTAGGGTTTAGGGTTTAGGGTTTAGGGTTTAGGGTTTAGGGTTTAGGGTTTAGGGTTTAGGGTTTAGGGTTTAGGGTTTAGGGTTTAGGGCCCCAAGCTCGGGATTCTAGGCTGTCACGTCATTCAGGAGCCCGTGGCTGCTTGGCTGCACTCAGAAGGCTGGGCTAAACCTTAAGTTTTTAGCTGCCTTATTAGGAAACCCACTAAACCCAAAAAGGCTAAGGATCTAAAGTTACAGTAAAGCACCACAGAGCCTTTTGGGTTAGGGGCTTATCCAGGGCGGTGCTCCTTTTTTTCGTAGGGAATGAGAGAAGAAGGTGAGCCTTTATACGACCTGAACCCTAAAGCCATTTAGGTTTGAGTTTTTGGGTTTAGGTTTGAGTTTTGGGGTTTAGGTTTGAGTTTTTGGGTTGAAGGTTCGGGGTCTAGGGTAGATTAGTTTTTAGGGCTCAGGTCTGACAGGGTGTGGCCTTCCAAATGGCTTAGGACTTGCACTTTACAGTGGTAAACCCTAAACCCGAAACCCGAAACCCGAAACCCGAAACCCAAAGCCCTAAACCCTAAACCCCAAACCCTAAACCCTAGTGCATTGCCGGGCCTGCATCTGCCAGGGTCTGCGCACCTTCCTCGATGAGACGCCCGCGAGCCAGAAGCTGCACATCTGCGGCATAGCTTCGGTTTGATAGCATGTGGTTGAGGGTCTACTTCTATGTTTAGGGTTTAGGGTTTAGGGTTTAGGGTTTAGGGTTTAGGGTTTAGAGTTTAGAGTTTAGGGTTTAGGGTTTAGGGTTTAGGGTTTAGGTTTAGGGTTTAGGGTTTAGGGTTTGGGGTCGGGGTTGAGGATCAAATTCGTGCTGAGGATGTCGGGACTTATTGGGATGGACCTGGGGGGCCTATGTACCTCCAGTTTTAAGGGCGATGCCTACTAAAACCCTAAACCCTAAACCCTAAACCCTAAACCCTAAACCCTAAACCCTAAACTACTGCTAACCTGTAGGTAAAAGGGTTTCAGGTACAGTGTGTGGAGTTTTGGGTATTTTTCGTGGGGGATGTTTCTTGGGGGGGGACTTTAGAGGGTTGGGTGCGCGAGCCGAAATAGATTTCCA
Organism: Symbiodinium natans; assembly: GCA_905221605.1. NCBI lineage: Eukaryota > Dinophyceae > Suessiales > Symbiodiniaceae > Symbiodinium > Symbiodinium natans. The sequence continues at coordinate 290,681 of CAJNDS010001768.1, forward strand.
TATTCCTTACCGCAACAAACCCCCGAACTAAATTCCAAACCCCTGAACCCGCTAAACCCTTGAAAAACACCCCTAAGCCCCAATAAGGGGACGATCGGGAAATCCATTCCGCTCTTGGCCCCTGACCTACTGGTTCGTAGCAGGGAATGGGGGGTTTTAGGGTTCAGGGCTGAAGGTTTACGTAGCTAGGCGGAGGTAGGGTACCCAGGTACCGCAGGGTACCTCATTTCCTCATTCCCGACAGCCAAACACCAACCCGCGTACCCAACCTTTAGCCTAAGGGCTTCTCATAACCATGCTGTGCAGCGCATATGCTAAACCCTAAACCCTAAACCCTGAACCCTGAACCCTGAACCCTGAACCCTGAACCCTAAACCCCAAACCCTAAACCCTAAGCCTTCAACCCTAAGCCCTCAGCCCCAACCCTAAACCCGAAACCCTAAACACTAAACCCTTGCTTAGGTTGTTCGGGAGGTCGGAGAATGGCGGGACAGTGGCAACCGCTTGTACTCTAACACACGTAGGCATTGTAAGAGCACAATGTTGCTAACTTAGGCTCCTGCATTGTCTTAAACTGGGTTTAGGGTTTAGGCCCTAAACCCACTGCCTTGAGGCAGCCAAGAGGCAAAAAAACAAAAACACGAGAATGGGAAGACCCGCAGATTCTACAGGTAGCTTCAAGGGCCCTAAGGCCCAAAAACCAAAAACCCTTCTAGTTTATCCGGTTTGGTTCGCAGGGCTCTGAGCTTGTGCCGGATCCCCACCTATGGTGCAGTTCCAAAGCTTAGCAACCCACCCACGCAGGGACACTGAGGCCTTGGGGTTGAGGATAAAGTTTAGGGTTTAGGATTTAGGGTTTAGGGTTTAGGATTTAGGGTTTAGGATTTAGGGTTTAGAGACTCAAAAGCACAAAGCCCCCCCGAACCTCCCCCCTGCTTCCCTGCTCCCCCCCCCCCCCCCCCCCCCCCCCGCCCCCACAGCGAGAGCACGCCTTCGTGGCGCAGCTCCCTCCGCACGGCCGCTAAGAGCTCGGCGGTGTGGTCACTGGGCAGAAGTTGGACCTGGCTTCAGGGTTTAGGGTTTCCAGCTTAGGGTTGAGGGCTATTTCGGGTTAAGGGTTGTTTAGGGCTGAGGATTAGAGAGACTCTTAGCCCTAAACCCTAGAGGTTGAGGGCTTAGGGGTTTGTTCGGGTTGCTTGATGGGGTTCAGGGTTTTGGGTTTGGGGTTTATGGCGTATGCAGCTTGAGGTTACGGATTTTTGGGGATGAGGGACGTACGATCTACAGGGCTCAGAGTTCTCAGCTCTAAGTTCGGCATGGTTAATGTTGATGGCAGGCTTTTGGGGGGTCACGGGGTTCATATAGGTTGCGGGATTTAGGGCTTATGATGTACTGTTCTGTAGGTCTACCTACAGGGTTTCCGTCACCCGCCCAAGTAGAAGAGGGGTCTTCATCTACCAAAAGAGCGACACCCGAAACCGTGCAGGACCCTTAAAGTGCTATGAGCAGGGGGTCCAGGGACCCAAGGCTTTCATACGGCAGTGAAGCTAGGGGTGTCTCCTTGGACCCTGAAGGTTGTTTGGGGATCCTTTGTAAAAGATCCTCCAGGTCGCATAAGAGCCATACTAGGGGGAACCTTTAGGACAACCTTAGGGGTACGAGCTGAATCTCTTGAGGGAAGTCCTGCACTTGTCATCTTGTAGAAACCTCAGGGGTCCATGTACCTCATTATTGCATACTTGCGCCCCAAAGTCCCTATATAGGAGGTTCTTTAAGGCCCAGGTATTCCCTATTTCGGTACATGGACCCTTAGGGTAAATACCCAAAACCCTAAAGCCTGAACCCTGGACCCTAAACCCTAAACCCTAAACCCTAAACCCTAAACCTAGGGAAGTTCTTCAACTCTCGCACCGTCTGGTGTCGACCCCTTTGCCCGCAAAGCATACGAGCACAATGCCGTCATGACGGTTTTGGGTTTCGGACAGGGTTTATAGGGTTTTGGGTTCATGGGGTATAGTTTGAATCAGATTTGAGAAAGTAATCACACAAGAAAACGTTTCAAAAAAGAAGCAACACCTACCTGTGGGTGTTTTTTGTGATTGTGACGCAACCATCAATGACATCCAAAAGGACGAAATACTTCGAAACATATTCCCAGAGACAACACACTTATAGGCATACTAACAAACTGATATAGGGGCCACAATAATGAGAAGGGGGTTTTGCTATTAGAATATGAAGGGGCCATAAGGGAATAAACTTAGGCATTATGCCGACCCCTATAGTAGCAAACATACTGTAGGCCCTGAATCCCCTGAAGGCCTCCAATATCAGCTCTCCACTGATCGCCCATTGCACTCTTAAGCGCAACGAGGCCATGAGACAATGCTGAGGTCTGACGCTGTTGTTCTGAGAGGCAAGTCGAGTTGGACGCTATACATGTATATATATATATACACACATAGATATAGATATACATATACATATAGATACATAGATAAAGATAAACACAAAATATGAATACGTATGCCCGCCTTTGCATAGCATGTTGCGTTTGTGCTGTGTCTTTGTTTTGGGGCTTAGGCTTCCGCCGGGTTGGGCCTCATCATTACGGATAGAAAATCCACACCGGTGTGAAAGAGACGTTGGGTGACCAAGGGGTTTAGGCTTTAGGGTTTGGGGTTTATGGGGTACCTTGCTTCTGAGCCCAGACTCTAAACTGTCAAAGCTACATGCCAAACAAAGCTCTGTAAAAATGCCCTAAAACCCTAAACCCTAAAACCCTACACCCTAAAACCGTAAACCCAACATCCCTAAACCCTAAAACCGTAAACCCTAAAACCCTTAACCCTAAAACCCTTAACCCAAAAACCCTAAACCCCAAACCCTGCGCGTTCGAGAACAAAGCAGTGTCCACGCAGCCCTGCGTGATCTCAACTTGGGGCCTAGCAAAGGTTTAGGGCTTAGGGCTTAGGGCTTCGGGCTTGCGGTTAAAGGGTTTCGGCTTGAGGGCTCTAGGTTTAGGGCTTAGGGTTTAGGGTTTCGGGTTTGGGGTCCTAGGGTTTCGGGTCTCAATCTCAGGTCTAGGCTACAGGGTTTGAGGGGTTCAGGGTTTGCAGAGCCGAAAGTGCCAAAGTGCCAAATTGTATCCACCCTCTCCACACTTTCCACACTCCCTAAACCCTAAACCCGAAACCCTAAACTCGGCACCCTCTCCACCCTCTCCACCCTCTCCGCCCTATCCAGCATATCCAGCCTAAACACGAAACGCTTACACTCAGACATCCGAAAAGACCCCGAAAGCACTAAACTAAGCCCTAAACCTGAACCCTAAACCCTAAACCCTAAACCCTAAACCCTAAACCCTAAACCCTAAACCCTAAACCCTAAACCCTAAACTCGCAAAGCCGTAAACCCCGAACCTCCGTGAGCGCCATTCCAGCTTTTGGTCCCAGCTCGGCTCGCTTGAACTCCTAGAGGTCTCTGTTGGGTTTAGGGTTTAGGGTGTAGGGTTTAGGGTTACAGGTTTAGGGCTTATAGGGTTTGAATAGAGAAACGAACATTCTGTGCATCTGTGCCAAATCACCACGTTGAGCAGGGCTCTGCCCATGCTGCTGCAGGCCCTAGTGGAGAAGCCTGAGTCTGCTGTCCATTCGGCCTAGTGTTTAGTGTTTAGTGTTTAGGGTTTAGGGTTTGGGGTTTGGGGTTTGGGGTTTAATGTACTTGTACATGAAACTTGCAGCCCAGCGGGGGCCAGGCCTGCTTCTTGTAGCAAAAAAGTTCCTTATTTCTTGGTAGCCCAGATGACCATATTCTATTAAGGGCGCCCTTGTTTGGGGGTTGGTTACTGCATAAGGGAAGCTTGAACCCCCCAAAAAAAAAGGAAAAGGGTACCCCTGGACTGCCAAGATTCTTAGGGGGCCCGAAACAACTTTTACGAGCCGTTTGCTGGTTAAGGCCATGGTCACGCTTTAGGGCTTCCCATGCGCAGTCAGTATCCGTTCTTCACGAGAGTTGTTACCCCACCCCACCCCACCCTCCCCAATCCTCGCTATAGAAAGAGAACAGCCCTATATAGGCCTAAACCCTAAACCCTCAACCCTAATGAAACCCTAAACCGAAAAATCGCCACTCATACATCTCGGAGGGGAGGTTTCCTCTCCTTCCAGGCACCTACTAACCTGGGTTGCCCAGTAACCTGGGGGTTGAGAAATATGGGCACTACTAGGCATCCTAGTAGCTATACCCAGGAGCAACCCAGGAATAAAAAAAGGGTCCTTGAAAGGGTAATGAGGTGAAAAGGGGCTTCGAAGGGAACCTAAACCCTGAAAAAAGGGAACCTGGGCTGCCCAGGAACCTAGGCTTAAAAAGGGTGCCCTTATTTGCTTAAAGGGGTTGAAAAGGGAACCTAAACCCCCCAAAAAAGGGAATAAGGGTACTACTGGGCATCGTAGGAAACCTGGCCTACTCTGAGTCCTAGCTGTTGCGTTAAGAGAGATCTTTTGGGGGGGGGGGGGAGGTGCTTCGGCCTTCGGGGCACCCAAGGTTTAGAGGGGAATGTGCAGGTACCACTGGGCATCCTACTGACTAGAACCCTTAAGGGCGCAAGAAGTCGGCCCGGGCAGGTACAGGATTTGCCCTCTAGACACGAAACAACCCTATGCAATGTCAAGGCTAGCTTCTTCCCTACAGGTTCAGGGTTTAGGGTTTAGGGTTTAGGGTTTAGGGTTTAGGGTTTAGGGTTTAGGGTTTAGGGTTTAGGAGGCATTTGGCACCCACGTTCGGCGAGGGTGCTGCACGTTCTGATGCAGCCCCAATTAAACCGGGCACCTTTGGTGGCGGTCCCTTCTTGCAGCTGCGCAGCTTGCTGTATCCAGGGCGCACCTACATTTAAACTACAAATGGCTTCCCGATGTAGGGATTCTAGTCTACCCCAAACTACCAAAATCCTGATTTTACCCCAGCATAAAGCTAGGGACGACCGGAGAGGTTTGGACACCTTTTGTGAGGGTTCCTGTCATTAGGATGAAGCTAGGATATTTTTTTGGGGAGTGTACAAGTGGGTGGGGGTATGAAAAGGGTACTAAGGGTACCCGTATTTTGGGAAATGGCCGTTTGGGTCGTCGGGTTCCGGGCTACAGGTAGCAGTTTAGGAGCTGGTGGCTTTGTCACTCTTCCTACTTCCCCCGTGTTGGACATCTTCCCATGGGTTCCCCTACTACCCCCCTTTATACTACCCACCCCTAGGTTCCCCCCATAACTAAAAGGGAACCTAGGGGGGGGGGGGGGTGGGGGGGTTGTAGAGAGGAAGGCAGTAGGGGAAACCCCACACGGGACAACCTAAGACTTGCCCTAAGATTGTGGGATTTTGGGAGCCGTTTTTAAGGGGCACCCTAAACCCTAAACCCTAAACCCTCAACCCTCAACCCTCAACTCCCCAGGGGTAGACCCTTAGTACGAGCTTTGGCTATCCCAGCCTGGTGGGGCCCAAGTCTAACCTTAGAATTGAAGGGGGTCACTTACCCTATACTGCTGTTCAGTGTTCAGGGTTTAGGGCTTGCGGAAAATGAGCCATAGGCGCTTTTAGGGTTCTTTGGTCCTTTAGGTAGAACACTGTGGGCCTTGAAGCCCGCAAAGTACCGGTCCGGTGCACGCATGCTCTTTTGGCACTGGGGGGGGGGGGGGGGGGGGGGCTGTCTGAAAACAGGGATGCGTACGATATCTTCTCAGGGATACACCTATTTTGGGTAAATTCGGAAATACGCATCTCTAGGTTCGAGCGTACTGGATGGATGTACGTAGGGTTTAGGGTTGAGGGTGCGGGGTCTCAGATACCAAGCGCAGCGGTGTCGAAAACGAAAAAGCAAGTGGCCCAAACTCTTCACTGCATTCGCAGGCTTCGATTGTGTTGCTTTACCGAACAAGGTTCTTGAGATTTGATACGGCAATGTGATAAAATGACCAACCTAGTTCTTGAACAACATATCCCAAGGGCCTACCGCAACGCAAGGCTACCCTGCGCCCTAAACCCTAAACCCTAAACCCTAAACCCTAAAGCCCAAACCCCTAGACCCTGGTTGGTACCGGGATGTTAAAGACTCCTTTGCTGAAGTTGTTGGCGTTTCCGGTGGAAGCTCTGATGCTCAGTCCATTTAGGGTAATAGGGTTTGGGGTTTAGGGTTCAGGGAGGGGTGTAGAGGTTAGGGTGTGCTTTTTGGAGCTGGGGTTCCGAGTTCGTTGGGGTTAGGGTGTAGAGCGTAGAGTTGAGGGTAGCAAGTGCTTAAACTGTGGTAAAAAACAAGTCTAATCCCTAAACCCTAAACCCTAAACCCCATGCCTGCTTTGAGCCACAAATGGAGAAGTAACTTGGGCAACCGGCTGTCTGACAAGCTGAGGGAAGTGCACGTAGTGGCGGCGCCCGCACTCGCCGTGCTGCCCGAAAGGTTTAGGGTTTAGGGTTTAGGGTTTAGGGTTTAGGGTTTAGGGTTTAGGGTTTAGGGTTTAGGGTTTAGGGTTTAGGGTTTAGGGCCCGAAAGCCCTAAACCATGTTGTGGAAGGGCCACAAATTGTTGTTAAAACCCTGGACTAGTCATCATAGGTTGGGATGTTCCAAGTCATACTAACAGTCCTTGATGGGGATTATAGTAGGGGGTACTATAACCCCTATTCAGGACTGTTAGTATAAAGGGTTTAGGGTTTAGGGTTTAGGGTTTAGGGTTTATCTAGTCTCTGGCTGGGATCCTTATACCTCCGGCCTCGGCGCGCAAACTCCCTGCATTAGCTTCCAATTGTGGTGGAGGGTCCCTTCCTTGACCAGGGACTCTTCTCAGGGTCAACTGCATGGTCCCTTACTTGTCGGCTCATGGTACTTATTAACCAATTATACCTGTACTTATAGCCCACTTAGAAGCCCGCTAAGTGCGCTAACATGGTTATAAGTACAGCTATAAGTACAGCTATGATTGGTTAATAAGTACATTGAACCTCCAAGTAGTATGGGCCATGGAGTGGGGAACCCTGAAATACCCCTTGTCTACCCTCCAAAACCAAGGGTCCAGACTTCGGATTTAAAGACGGTAAGGGACCATATTGAGGGACCATGTAACTTTCCCTTAGAAAATAGGAGCAGCCCTCATCTCTTCTGCACGTCGGACAGTGCGAGAAGGCGTCCTTGCAGGTTCGTGGCGCTTCCTACACCCCTAAAGCAGGCTTGAATAGGTTTAGTTACATGTACGGGCCCCCTTGCTATACTAACTTCAGTTCAGGGAGTTTATTACCTAAATAGTAGGACTTTTAACGCAATTGAGGGCCCTTATAACCTTATTTATCACTAGGGGGCCCCTACATGTAGGGTTTAGGGCTTAGATCCTTTAAGCTTCCTGAGCCCATCAACACTGCTCGTACAAGCCCCAAAGCCCCAAACCCCCAAACCGCAAACCCCGGAACCCAAAAAACCCTGCACCCTAAACCCAAAAGCCTAAAAGACCCTACAACCCAGCATTTAGGCACTAAAGACCTACACTGTTCAAAACTAGCAACTTGACAAGGCCTGCTTGGGGCTGCCTGGGGGACGAGATGAAGCTGCATGGTTTTGGGGTCTAGGGTTGACGGTTTAGTGATTGGGGTTAAGGCTTTAGGGTTTATAAAGTCATTACCCTTCAATACCTTAATCGGAATTCGACACGAGTGTAGGGAATTTGAGCGCAAGCATCATACTGTAGAGACTTAGGGAGCTCTCCCAAACGCTATATGAGGGTTGAAGGGATAGGGTTTAGGGTTCAGGGTTCCTAACCAAACCTCAGGGCCCTCAACCCAAAGCCCGAACCTCAAACCCCAAACCTTAACTTACAAGCCCCAAAGCCTACAGCCGCCAGATTTGACGAAGCATTGCTAGCGAACCCTCAGAGGGTATAAGGAGCATAACCCCTATATATACCTCATATAGTCCCCATATACCTCAGTAACCCCTAAGTAACCCCTAAGGTCCCTTAAAAAGGGTCCCTCCTTTAGTCCCTTGAAACCCTATACCCTAAACCCTCCAATATCTAAGGTTGGAACCATATGGGCCCTAAGTGTGGTCCCCCTTACCCTTGTTTATAGGGATCCAAGGTGTGGGGCCTCTATTATATACAGCATAGTGTATAGAAGGATTTTAGCACAAGGGACCCACATTAAGGGCCCATACTACGGATCCCCTATCAAAACTTGAACACAGTGAAATGGTGAAATGGCTCAGGACGTCGCGCGTTCCAGGCTTTTTGTCGCTTCGAGGGACATGTCGACGTGGCTTGCGCGCCGCTTGCTTCGCGCTGCACAAAATGGGTACACTCTGTGCTGCATTCGAGTTCAAAGGTGGGAGCCTGCAACTATACATGGACCGACCAGAGATGCCCAGAAGACTTTCTAATTGCCAGTCCATAGTATGGAATCAGGGAAGATTGGGAGTTTAAAAAAGATTAGAGCCGCCGAGTTCGAAAATGTCTTTACGAAGTGCCGATTAAACAGGAGAGGATCTTTGCTTCAAACGGGAATCCCAAACCCTAACTCCCCTTCATGGCACCCCAACTCTCCAAACCCCAAACCACACCTTGAGAACTCAAAAGCCTGGGTTTAGGGTTCTTGGTTTCAAGACCAGAATCCTTCTAATCGCAAGCCACACAAAGGTAGCATGGGCTACTAGGCCTTCTCATCCCCGAAACCCTAAACCCCTAAACCCCTAAACCCTAAACCCTAAACCCTGAACCCTGAACCCTGAACCCTGAACCCCGAACCCTATGTGCTTTTTAAGGGGTTACACGGTATAGCAGCCCCTGCAGGAGGTAGGGTTCGGAAGCGGTCAAATCCTGCACGCACGACGCGGCTCGGCGCCGAAGGTTCCGACTTCTTTGTAGATTCTTAGAAGGACTGGGGTTTAGGGTTTAGGGTTTAGGGTTTAGGGTTTAGGGTTTAGGGTTTAGGGTTTAGGGTTTAATGTTTAGGTCTCCTGATCCGCAGCTAAGATACCACAATCAGGATGCCCTAGGCTTTACTATTCTGATCCTGAGGCTCAAAGCTTTCAGATCTCCTGGGCTTCCCTGGTCAAGCTGAAACGAAACGTCGAAACGCTAAGACATCCGTATTTCATGAGGAACCAGGGGTTTAGGGTTTAGGGTTTAGGGTTTAAGGGTTTGAGGGTTTAGGGTTGGTGTAAGGGTTTAGAAGGGCCTAGGGTTTTTGGTTGTAGAGTGGTCCCCTGGTTCCTTATGAGAATTTCTTGTGGGAGCCTTGAAAGCATAAATTGGAAGACTGACGATTGGCGTCGCTGTGTGCGGTGCGGAGAATGTCGTGGAGGTGCATGCGCTGGTGGTTTTCGGGTTTTAAAGTTCAGGGATTTTCAAATTAGGGTTTGAGGTAGTAGCGGTTTTAAGGTTTCAGGTTCAGGGATTTTTGGAGTTCAGGGTTTTAGGGTTGGGGGGGGCGGGGGGGGTCTTGGTGTTTAGGGACCTGCAGCCTCCAAACCCAAAACCCTAAACCCTAAACCCTAAACCAAAAAAAGCAAAGCCCTGAAAAACCGTCAACCCTGCTTTGGCCTTCTCAGTCTGCAGCCCTACGAGGTTCAGTGACGACTTGGAGGTTCCCTAAATCCTAAATCCCTACAGCCCTGCATGTGTATGTATACACACCCCAATGACCACATGAATCTAAAAAAACAACCATCCATATATACATATATACATATATATATATATATATATATATAGATAGCTCGATAGATGGATAGATAGATAGATGGATAGATAGATTTGCACCGGTTTGCACCGGTTTGTTCCTGCCCATGTTCGGATATCCGGGGTTTTCAACCTCGAAGGACTCCCATTGGAGACCCTAAACCCTAAACCCTAAACCCTAAACCCGGGGAAGTGATGGCAGCCTCAGCGCTCGAGACGGACATGTTGTTGTCGTTGCTGCCGTAGCTATCCGATGAATTTAAAACGAGCCGCTAGCCCTAGGTCACACCATGACAAAACAAGCCTGGTTCTGATAATCATTCCTAAATACAAAAAACAATAAGCCCGATTATGAATGATAGCTACTTTTGTTAGCGCACCGGTTGTCCCAGTAGATGTCCGTCATTATCTTCCAATATTTCCTGCCACTCAAGCAGTAAGACTTTAAAAGTCACCGCTGACCACCTCCAATTATGTTGCATCAAACCCTAAACCCTAAACCCTAAACCCTAAACCCTAAACCCTATCAGTATATCCGAAACATGTGCATTTTGTTCACCTCTGGGATGTGGCTCCCAGAAAAGCATCCCCAACCTTTTTTAAAGTAGTATTTATAAGATGTACACGTGACCTCCGATTATTCTGACCAACCCCAACACAAACCTTTTTTCAAATAGCGCGACCTCCGATTTCACTGACCAACCCAACTCAACTCGGGAAACCAACATCTGAGACTTGCCTAGTAAGGGTGCTAATTCCCGACACCTTCCAAACGAGCACGTTGGCTAGCAACGAGGATAAGCACACACACACACACACACACCCATATACATATATACACACACCCTCTATTTTTGTATACCTATATATATACCCGATACATATGTATGTATGTATGCACGCATGTATATACATATGTGTATATATATATATGTATATATTTATATATTTCTGTCTTTGTTTGTCTATTTACCATACATATATATATATATATGCACACCCTATATTTACGTATACATCCTATATCCCAAAAAACCACTACATAAACCCCAAAGCCTAAACTAAAAAAGCCTACAATCCCTGACGCATCGAGGTTCCATGGGGGTTCCATGGTCCCCCTAAACCCTAAACCCCAAACCCTAAACCCTTAGGCCCTAAACCCTAGGCCCTAAACCCCAAATCCTAAACCCTATACGATACCATCTCTCCGATTCGGCGCGACCGTCACGGGAAGCCAATTGCAATCCTTGGTCGCTGGATTTGCGGCTGGCCTCTAGCCCTAAACCCTAAACCCTAAACCCCAAACCCTAAACCCTAAACCCTAAAGTTTAGGGTTTAGGCTTTCGGCCGGCTGGAACGCATCTAGGGGCTGAGAACATGAATTGGCCCAAAACCCTGAACCCCTTTGTTACAACAACGGTGCCCTTTTTTGGGGGGTTGGTTACTTTACAAGGGAGCCTTGAAAACAAAAAAATGGCACCACTGGGCTTTCAAGATCCTAAACCCTGAACCCCGAATCCTAAGCCCTAAGCCCTAAGCCCTAAGCACTAAACCCTACACCCTAAACCCGAAACCCTAAGCCCTCAGCCCCAAAAATTGCCTTCGCGGTGGAAACGACAGCCACCCTTCGACCCAGAACCCGGAATGCTACGGACCCTTGGCATGACCATGCTGCATAGGGTTTCGGGTTTAGGGTTTAGGGTTTAGGGTTTCGGGTCTCGGGTTTAGGGTTTAGGGTTTAAATTTGGGGTTCACAGCTTCGAGTTCGACTGCTGCCGGCAGGCTCGAGGTCAGAAGCAGTCGCCCCCAGCGTGGCCAGCAACGGCAGGCGCGACGAATTGACAGATGCGGAGCAGCACTATCCTAACCGCACGGCAAGGCCTCTGCATAATATAGGGGAGTCGGAATAATTGCTAAGACTGTTCCACTATGGCCCCTATATAAATATGCTATGATGACCAAAACACTGTTCTAACTATTAAGGCCCTTTATTATTAGGTCTCAGGATGTCGGATTTGGTGTTTAGGTTTTAGGGTTTCCAATGCCCTAAGCCCCAGACATACACACAAGGCTTCATGTAAACCCTCTACGAAACCTAAAACCTGTAGGTTTTAACCCCAAACCCCAAACCCCAAACCCCAAACCCCAAACCCCTAAACCCTAAACCCTAAACCCTAAACCCTAAACCCTGAACCCCAACCCTAAACCCTAAACCCTAAATCCTAAACCCTAAGCCCTGAACCCCAACCCTAATTGACCTTGGCCCCCTACAAAGTGAAAAAAGGGCCCTCGATGGTTTATTCAGTGCTGGGACTTAGTGGGCTTGGGGCATAGGGTTGTGGGTCCGGGGCTGGGAGGTCTGTACCCTGACTGCTTAGGGTGTAGGGGATTAGATGTGGTTAGGTTTAGGGTTTAGGGTTCAAGGTTCAGGGTTCAGGGTTTAGGGTTAGGGTTTAGGGTCTGCCTTTAAACCCTAAGCACCTGACCTTCCGACCTTCCTCCATTGGCTGAGGCCAAATCCGTGCACTCCGCCCGGGTTTACCCTACAACCCGAAAACCTTAAGCCTTAAACCTACCTCAAACCCTGAACCCCGACAATCCTAAAGCTCTAAAGCCCCCCAAAGACCCAAAAGCCTCAAACCCCAACACCCTGAAACTGAAAATCCTGAAGCCAATAATTAACTAAAGTAAGCTGAAGATGATAGGGTATATATATATACACATACATACGTACACACATATATACAAATAGATGCATGATATGCATATACATATATACATGGCGGGTTGATTGATTGTTCTTCTTAATTGTAGAATAGCCTCACCGAAACACTCCAACACCCTGGACCCCTGCACTGCCGACACTCTTTTTTAGGCTTCAGGGCTTTGAGCATTGAAGGACACCTGTCCTATTTGAACCCGATCCAAAGACTTTTTGGGGTGGTTACCTGATAAGGGAACCCATAACCAAAAAAAAGGCTTTAGGTTTAGGGCTTAGGGTTTAGGGTTTAGGGATTAGGGTTCAGGGTTTAGGGTTTAGGCTTCAGGGTACCACTGGGCTACCAAGGAATCGAAAAAGTGGGCCATGCCTTCCGCGATACAGACAGAGCTGAGTACCATCCGGCGGGTCACTCGTTGGAATTCTGCACCTGTCACTCTCGGGAGGCGTCTACTTCGGGCTTTGGGGATTTAAGGTTCAAGGTCTAGGGTTTAGGGTTTAGGGTTTAAGGTTCAGGGACACGACTTAAACCCTGTACATGCCACACCCTTAACGCTTCAACTTGCCCAACTTCAGGGTGTGCAACGGGCCCCACAGAAGAGTGTCAGCCCAACTCAAACCCTAGAAACCTTGCAAACCCTGAGCCCTCTAAACCCAACAAACGTAATGAGGAGCATGAAACACCCTACACCCTACACCCTAAACCCTAAACCCTAAACCCTAAACCCAACATTAAGTCCCAGAAACCGAAAAAGCCTAAACTCCCTGTAAGCTCCCTAGGCACCATCAAAGACAGCAGCAACTAGCCCCAGAAGCGAACCTAGAACAGGGTGGGTACGGCCTAGGCAGGCCCGGGTGGGAATTTAGGGTTGAGGGGCTTGGGAAATTGATCCTGCATGGTATGTACTGCCGCTGCGCGCCGAGACGCCCTATGTTGACCCTAAACCAAACCCTACACCCAAAGCCTTCAGCCCTACACTCACAACCCCTAAGCCCTAAGTCCTTAAACCCCAAGCCCTAAACCCTGAACCCTGGAGCTCTGAACCTACGCAGTGGGCCCTAACCCTGGGGCCCCCCAAACTCAGCACCATTTAGAACCATAGGGTTTAGGGTTTAGGGTTTAGGGTTTGGGGTTTGGGGTTTAGGGTAGGCACCAAGATTGTGTAATGTTACCTTGGGTTTGAGATAAACAGCAACCCAGAAAATCGCAGCTGTGGTGCGACTCTGGCGCTCCGCCCTAAACCCTAAACCCTAAACCCTAAACCCTAAACCCTAAACCCTAGACCCTACACCCTCCGGACCCCCAAAACCTTACCAAAAATGGTGTTTTGGAGGGGCCTTCTGGACTACGAAACCCTGTCAATTCCCGCGGAGAGTATGGGCACCTTACCTCGGACTCTATTTACCTACAGTTTAGTAGTAACTACCCTCAACTAGTAGGTAAAGCCCATGAAACTGTAGGCAAAGAGGAATGCAGGTGGCTCCTAAACGAATGTCTCAGTCTCGCGCGAGTATTCCTAGTTAGTTACAGGAGGGGCTTAGGGTTTAATTTAGGGTTTAGTGGGCGGCGCATGGGGGGCGGGTATATTTGGGGAACCTTCAGGAAGCTTGGGGAGCCTTAGGGGGTAGTGGGGAGTACTAGGACACCTTGGGCTACAAAACCCCCACCCCCCGCCCCTTTCGGAAACCCTGAACGTTCCAAAAGCCCGAAAGAAAACCCAAACAACCCAAACGCCAAACCCCCAAACCCAAAACCCGAAAAAAACCCAAAACCCTAAAACACCTTTCAAAGCCCGAACAAACCCTAACCCTGCACCCTGAACCCTGAATGAACCCTAAACCCTAAACCCTAAACCCTAAACCCTAAACCCTAAACCCTGGTTGGGGGGGAGCCCCGGAGCCTCCACGCCAAGGGGCAGGAAGACAGCATCCGGATCATTGGCCAGGCTGGATTTCGACGCCCTGCTTCAAGGACTGTTTGGGGGATATCTGGGGATTTTGGAGACTTTTAGGGGTTTAGCGGCTTAGCGATCAGGAATTTTGGACCTTTTTTTAGGGGTTTAGGTGGGCTTCTAGGGCTTCTCACCCTCGCTCCATAGCCAGTGCACAGCGGTAGCGGTGCAGGGATTTTCGGGATTTAGGGTTCAGGGTTTAGGGTTAGGGAGCTTAGGGTTTCGGGATGTCGGCGACTGTTGGCACCCAGGGAGGTACGGCGCGGTTTGGCATGCAGGGGATCATAGGGGCTTTTGAGATCTTTGGAGGGGTTGTGGTGAGTAAACCCTAAACTCTAAACCCTAAACCCTACACCCTACGCCCTAAACCCTACACCCTAAACCCTAAACCCTAAACCCTAAACCCTAAACCGCAAGGCATTGGGGATTTTAGGATTTCGGGACATCTTCGTTCAGGGATTCTGGGGCCCGAGGCCTGAAGCCCCAAACTCTCCTGTAGCTGGAGAATGTCTTAGACTTTAGGGTTTAGGGCTAGAGTTTAGGGTTGAAGGTTTAGGGTTTTGGGTTGGGGTTTAGGGTTCAGGAACTCCTCATACTTTCCACGACTCTTCACTCTGAGTAATTTCCATAAACCGGTGAACCCTGAACCTGTCTTTTGCGAGCCTGCCTACCACAGGGGCCTTAATAATTAGAATAGTTTTTTGGTTTTTTTTGGGGGGTGACTAGTATATTTATATAGGGACCATAAGGGAACACTGTTAGCAATTACTCGGACCCCTATATCAACTCCTACATCATCGGCGTTCTAAGCTTATCAGCTCGAAGGCCTGAGGCATAGTTTTGGCTCGGGCATGTTTAGGGTTTAGGGTTTAGGGTTTAGGGTTTAGGGTTTATGGTTTATGGTTTAGGAATCATGGCCTTGGGGATGCTTAGCTTGGTGGCTAGTGCTAAAATCCTAAACCGGCAGTTCGCCTTCTGAGACTGCTCCGGCGCTGCGTAGCTACCGCCGGGCTGCTGGAAGGGGAACTTGTACGCCTGCCTTCGGGCACCGAAATCCCTAAAAGGCACCCGAAGCCCTAAACCCTAAACCCTAAACCCCTAAACCCTAAACCCGAAACCCGAAACCCTAAACCCTAAACCCGAAACCCCAAAAATGAACAGCAACTAAACCCTCCTACAATGGATCTTCGGAGACCAAGCCTTTGGTGTGGTTGAAAGAAAGGGAAACAAGATGTTTTTTTGAAAAAGGCACCTTACCTTGGGGACGAAATGAACCCTAAAACTGGGGTCATATACCCTATACTACTATAATTCCTATTAGGGTATAAAAACCATAAACCCTTTTAGGGTTCATTTAGTCCGGGGTATTTTTCGGGCCTCTTCGTCTGGGCTAAGAGTTCAGACGTGGCCCCCAAGGTCCTACTGGTCCTTCCTAGCGGCTGAGGGAATTAAGTATACGGACCCTGTCGAAACCCTTCGGGACAAATATATATATATATATACATATATATATAGTTCTATTTATTTATTTATTTTTGTATTGATATTTATATTTATACTAATATGTATATATGTATATATGTATATATGTATATATGTATATATGTATATATGTATATATGTATATATGTATATATGTATATATGTATATATGTATATATGTATATGTGTATATGTGTATATATGTATGTATATATATATATATATATGTGTGTGTGTGTATGTGTGTGTGTGTGTATGTGTGTGTGTACAAAAGAAGGGGATATAAGGTATGTAATACCTTCATTGCCTACCAAGAACCAGTAGGACGCAGGTTTCGCTTGTACAGTCGGAGCCTTGCAGATAGGTCAGGGTTTAAGGCGATTAGGGTCTATCGGGAGTCTAGGGAGTGGTTGGTAGGGCCTTTCTTGGCCGCAAAGAAGGATTAACCCTGAACCCTAAACAAAGCCTGAGTAAGGCTTGTGGTTGAGGGCAAGTACATGCCTGCAGCGCAACTAAGTTTAGCCCTAAGCCTCAGCCTCGAAAGCGAAACCCGCAATCTATGTCTCTAAACTAAGACACCCCAGACTCCACAAACCGTAAACCCTATAAACCCTGATTTTCAACCCTAAATCCCAACCCCCAACCCTCTTATGTACACAAGGTGCGGTTACCTTAAACCCTAAACCAAAAAAACCCGAAAACCCTAAACCCTGAACCTTAAACCCTAAACCCCAACTCCCCAACCTCCCCAGCACCATTAAACCCTAAACCCTAAGCCCTAAACCCTGAATCTTAAACCCTAAACCCAGAACCCTTAACCCTTAACCCCAACTCCCCAACCCCCCAGCACCAAGTTCTTGCCCCCAAGAAACATGAGCAGCGTCGGCAAGCCCATCTGTGGGATGGGGAACCTTGAGTCTCTCTCTGTCTCTCTCTCTCCGGGTTTAGGGTTTAGGGTTTAGGGTTTAGGGTTTAGGGTGTAGGGTTTGGGGTTTAGGGTTCAGCATCTCAAGTCCGAGCATTCACTAGTCAAGCAGCTTGTCAAGCGTTGGAAAGAAATCCCACCCACCCAAGAAACCCATAACATTGAGAAAATATAAAGTTCACTCAATACTTTCCCGGTAGGCTTAAAGCTCAAAGTCCAATTGGTCCAATATATTTTGGTTTTTAACGAACCCATTTTTAACGAATCCAAAACCCGAAATCTAATCTAAGGCCCGCAATAAGCCCTTTATGCTCTTAGGGCCCTAAACCCTACGGTTGAGAAGTCTCGATCGGTGAAGGCTCGGTTTTGGTCAAAAATCCAGAAGCCGATCCTGGGGTCCCCCTCATTTGGGGTGTTGTGGGAGGCAAACTTTCCCTCTCAAGGGGGGGTCGGAGTTTGAGACAAGGGGGGGTCTCCGAAGACTATTTTGCCTTTAAAATTGGAAAATACGACCCCCCCTTGACCAAAACTAGGCTGTGAAAAGGTCGCCGGGGTGGCCCGTCATCAGAATTGAGGGTTAAAAAACCCTGAAACACCCTGAAAAACATTGGAAAACCGTAAAAAACACTGAAAAACTTTGAAAAACCTTGACAGAACGTGAAAAAACTTGAAATCCTGAAGCCGGTGAAGCTCGGTTTTGGTCAAAAATCTAGAAAACGAAAAGCCACCCAGAACCGTCGATTTCAGTACTAAAAAATCGCATTTTTAACTGGGACCCTTGCCGATCCTGGGGTCCCCCTCATTTGGGATGTTTTGGGAGCAAAATTTAACCCTAAACCCTATGCCCCAAACCCTACGAGCCCTAAACCCTATGCCCCAAATAGAAAAAACCATTTGCCGACGAAGGGGGTCAGGGTTTAGGGCCCCCCCGGGTGGAAAAAAACCATTTGCCGACGAAGGGGGTCAGGGTTTAGGGCCCCCCCCGGGTGGAAAAAAACCATTTGCCGACGAAGGGGGTCAGGGTTTAGGGCCCCCCCGGGTGGAAAAAAACCATTTGCCGACGAAGGGGGTCAGGGTTTAGGGCCCCCCCCGGGTGGAAAAAAACCATTTGCCGACGAAGGGGGTCAGGGTTTAGGGCCCCCCCCGGGTGGAAAAAAACCATTTGCCGACGAAGGGGGTCAGGGTTTAGGGCCCCCCCGGGTGGAAAAAAACCATTTGCCGACGAAGGGGGTCAGGGTTTAGGGCCCCCCCCGGGTGGAAAAAAAAACCATTTGCCGACGAAGGGGGTCAGGGTTCAGGGCCCCCCGGGTGGAAAAAAACCATTTGCCGACGAAGGGGGTCAGGGTTTAGGGCCCCCCCCCCGGGTGGAAAAAACCATTTGCCGACGAAGGGGGTCAGGGTTTAGGGCCCCCCGGGGTGTAAAAAAAACATTTGCCGACGAAGGGGGTCAGGGTTTAGGGCCCCCCCCGGGTGGGAAAAAAACATTTGCCGACGAAGGTCATTAGGGTTTAAATATACATAGTAAGAGAGGGTTTAGGGTGTGGGGTTTAGGGTCTATAAGGTTTAAGGGTGAACCTAAAACTTCCATGCGCAAAGGCGTTCACGGATGAAGTAACCCCTAACCCGATACCTGAAACCCTGATAGATTCTTAATAGGAATTATTGTCGTAGTATAGGGCATATGACCCCTAAACTTAAAAACCACGAAACCTAAACCCTGAACCCCCCAAAAAATGTTTAGGGTTCATGTGGTCCCCAAGGCTGCCCCTACTTTGGAGTAGACCCTCGAACAAAATGTACTTTTTAGGTAGAAGTACCTATCATAGGAACCCGGAACCAAAAAAACACTTTTAGGTGTATATAAGTAGCTATCATCGGAACCCGAAACCAAAAAATATTAAAATATGGTACTCCAAAACCCAGGCTAGCTTTTCCAAGACGCCCCGACTGTGGCAGCGGGGGCGGCGGAGGCAGGCCCCCTGTGGTCACTGGCAGACCGCAATGCGCGGGCGGAGGGGCCATGTAGCCTGCAACGGTTTAGGGTTTAGGGTTTAGGGTTTAGGGTTTAGGGTGTAGGGTTTAGGGTATGGAATTTAGGGTTTAGCTAATTATGGGATCTAGGGTATATTATAGGGTCTAGGGGGTATTCAGGGCAGTGAGGGTGAAGAACATTCAGCTCTTTCTTGTTATTCAGCGACCCCGAACACTCTTTAGGACGCTTTTTCAGGCATTTAGGGGCTGAAAAACTACACTTAAGGAAGCCAGGCACATGAAGAATCCTCTACAGATCCTCGTAAACCCGCCAAGCCCATTCCAAAGGCGCCACCCCCATAAATGTCAAGGCCCCCGCCCCACCCAAGATGAAGGATGAAGCGAGAACTGAATTTTCTGAGGGGGGCGCCAATTTTTTTTTGAATTGCGTTCTGCTGAAGAACAATAATCTGCGGTGCCCAACATAAAGAATGGTCACCTCGATTGCGCTTCCCCGAACCCAATTCCACCCGCCCCCTCCGCCCCCCTCCAAACCACCCCCCCCCCCCCACCCCATCCCTTCCCCCCACCGAACCGCCCGCCTCAAACCCAAACCTTAACCAAGCCCGAGATCAACCTACACCCTAAATCCTGAAACCCTGAGCTTGAGGGTAGCCTGAATCCTGAACCCTACATAATGTTAGAATCCCATTTTTAATTGGGGTGGTAATACTAAAATTCGCCGGGCCAGAGGGGTCCAGCCGAAGACTACTTTCCATTACGGGAGGTTTTCGGGCCGATGTATGTAAACAAGTCTATTTTGGGGTGTGCGATGATAATAATAAAGGGTGGTAAGTATATAATTCTGCCGGCCTGGAATGGAAAATTTTACTGAGAATCGCTTAAGAGTTCCATTGCAGAGAAGACTTTTCAGCTGAGCTGGCTTGAAAGAGCTCCGAGGCTCAGTCTTTAGAGAAGCAGATCTCGTTTGAGAGCGCTTGTCTTCTGAGATTGCTGCAGCTCCAGAGCTGCGAGAAACTGCTGTTTCAGGGCTGTTTCTTCAGAGAAAGCAGGTATCAGGTGCCTTTTGAGGTTGCTGCAGCTCCCAGAGGCTGAGAAAGAGAGCCTTGCTACGGAGGCCCCTGCTCTCAGAGCAGCACAGAAGCCGTGAAAGACTTACGGCTGCAGCTCCAGAGCTGCGAGAAACTGCTGTTTCAGGGCTGCTCCCTGAAGCTTAAGACTTCAGCCTTCGTGTCCTGGTCTAAGTCTCGCTTAAGACTTCAGCCTTCGGGTCCTGGAATTCAGGAAACCGGCAGAGGTCTGAAAGCTAGGTTTCCTTACTAAAATCCTTATCCGCCGGAGCTCGAAAACAAGTCCGGCAAGGGTACCCCCTTACGGGCCTCCAAAATGACAATAATAAAGGGTGGCAATAATAAATTCGGCGAGGAGGGGGGGGGAACCAAGAAGCCTTAAGTTTAAATGGCTTCCTGTAATTAAGTCTCAAGACAGGAGTCCCTTAAGATTAAGACTTCAGCCTTCGGGCCCTGGTCTAAGTCTCAAGACAAGAACCCCTGAAGCTTAAGACTTCAGCCTTCGGATCCTGGAATTCAGGAAACCGCCAGAGATCTGAGAGCAGGGTTTCCTTACCTAGAACCTCTTCAACAGATTGAGCTTCATCTCTCAAGCAAGAAGCACACGGAGAAGCTAAGCTGCCTCCAGACTGGTCTGCTGGGTCTGCTCTGACAGATGACCCCCCCCCAGACCCCCAGACCCCCAGACCCCCAGAATTCATTATTGGCACCCCGTCTTTTTTTCCACCCCTCCAAACCCCGGGGACCAAAACAAGATTTGGGGGGGGGGGGGGGGTTTATTAATGGGACCCTAACATTACTGAATCCTATAAACCCTAAACCCTAAACCCTATTCCCTATTTAAACCCTAAACCCCAAACCCCAAACCCCAAACCCCAAACCCCAAACCCTAAACCCCGAACCCTTATCCAAGCTTTGTCGAGGAGCCGCCGGGCGTTGCCGCGGGAAAGGGGGGAGGGGCGTTCATCGGCATGGGCATGCCGGGCATCCCGGGCATGCCTTCAGTTGAGGTTAGGGTTTAGGGTTTAGGGTTTAGGGTTTAGGGTTTAGGGTTTAGGGTTTAGGGTTTAGGGTTTAGAGTTTAGGGCTTAGGGTTTAGGGTTTGTTGCTTTGCTTTGGTTACCTGGGACCCTATTAACCTACAGACTAGCAGTAAGTATCCCTATATGGTTAAGTAGAAGCCTTAAAAACTGTAGGCAAATAGGGTCCCAGGAAGGGTTCTGGGAGTTTTTCTTGGCGGCGTAGGGTATTGCGTGTTCAGGGTTTTGTGGGGTTTGGGGTTCAGGGTTTAGGGGTCAGGCTTTAGGGTATTTTGGCTTTTGGGGTTTTTCAGGGAGGGAGGTTACGGTTCAGGGATGCAGGCGGTTGAAGGGTTGAGGGTTGGGATGCATGCACTTCGCTTGCGGAACAGGATTGCTCTACAGAAAGCCAAGCCTTTTGGGGGTTTAGGGCTGGGTTGGCTTGTAGGATTTAGGGCCCTCGACCCTAAACCCGAGATTTCGAACCCAACCTGCATACCAAGATGCCCCAACTACCCGCAGTAAGGCCCTTAAGTCAGTAAGAAAGGAGTGCTAACCCTAAACCGTTAACATCCCTAAGCCCTAAACCCAAAACAGTATCAGGTCGATGAGGGGACTAGAGGAGGGCAGGCTTTAGGGCTCAAGGTCTAACCAAGGGCCGACGTGAACCTTACTGAGGCTATCCATGAAAGGGGACCTGAAGAGGTCTAGAATAGGCTTCAGTCTTTAGGGCTTATCGGATTTCAGGGTTTAGCGTTTGTTGGGTTCAGGTTTCGTAGAGTCTGGGGGTATTCGGGTATTGGGTTGGGGTTTGGGTTTGCGGGATTTAGGTTTCAGGGTTTAGGCTAAATCCCAACTAAAGCAGGCTCACAAATACGGAACAGGAAGCCAGCATATTCAATATACCCAAGCCGCAAAACCCTTCATTCCTCGAAGCCGAAGATGCCTGCACCCCAATCCTAAATTCCAAACCCTCAACCTCACAAACCCTGCATACCCCCTAAACTCATCGTCATGGACACACCAAACTCTCAACACCTAAGCCAAAAACCTCAACACACACACACACACACACACACCAAAAAAAGAATAAGGACGAAACGTCCAACAAATGCTGATTCGGGCGTTTCCGAAAGTATAGGGGGTACCTTATTGGGGCCCTTCGTTCGAAAACCCTACTATTTCGGGGGGCTATCCCTAAACCCTAAACCCTAAACCCTAAACCCTAAACCCTAAACCCTAAACCCTAAACCCTAAACCCTAAACCCTAAACCCCTAAACCCTAATCCCCCTTGTCGCGGAGACAAGGCGAGGCTCCGAAAGGAGGCGGAAGAGGCGCTGGTGCGGCCTGGAACTGGCTCGGCCTCCGGAGGACTTCTTTTGAGGCTTTGGGGTTTTGGGTTTTCGGGTTTTAAGGTTTAGGGGTTTAGGGGTTTTAGGGGTTTAAGGTGGTAAGGTGCAGCGTTTAGGGTTTTAAGGTTTAGGGTTTCAAGGTTTAAACATCATGCCCTTAAACCCGAAACCCTTGATTAAGGGGTGCAGGCTGTCGGGCTTAGGATGTAGGGAGTGTAGTTGCATGGTCCATTCGCATGGCCCCTGTGTATAAACTGTAGCACCAGAGGGCCCCTACTTCAGATTCCTCTAATAAATGTAAGGAACTTAATACACGTGCCACTGCTATTGTTGACCACCGCTTCTCATGATGGCCCTCGTAGAAGGAACTAGCTTCACCAGTAAAGCCCAGGAGCAAAGGTGTTTTAGGGTTTATAGGGTTTAGGGACCCTAAATCCTACGCCCTAGGGCTCACCAAAAAAAAACTGGCACTTATAATTTCAAAAAAAAAGCCCTACCCCGCAAAGCCTCAGGCCTGTCAACTCAAAACCTGCTGTCTTCAAGTACGCCTGACGGGTTCGGGGTTTGGGGTTGAGGATTTTAGTGGTTTCCGAAGCTAAGGGTAACACTCTTGGGTCCTTATTATAAGGGAATCCTGCGATTTGGCATTGGGGGGGGGGTCTATATTAGGGGTCCCCTTATTTCGTAAACCCACATCTAGGGTTTAGGGTGCTTACCCCCTAAACCCTAAACCCTGAGGGGGGAACAGTCTGCTACCTGAAGCAACTGAGTCGCGGAGGCATGGCGTTCATGGCGATCGGGGCCTGGTCAGTGACCTCACAGAGCTTCTCAGGGTTCACGGTTTGGGGTTTAGGGGTTAGGGTTTGGGGTTTAGGGTTTAAGGCTTGTTGGGGTTCAGGGTTTCGGGGGTGGAATGGATTGAGATGCGGGGGGGGGGGGGGTTGTCCTCTACAATGTGTACCTGGAACCCTGTTTACCTAGAGTTTTATGGGTTATGCCTAGTAACCAAGGGTAGTTACAACTAAACTGTAGGTAAATAGAGTCCCAGGTAGGGTTTAGGGTTAAAGAGATTGAGATGGGGACTGCCTGCATGAGAAAGGTGATTGCATTGAACGGGGGAGGGGGGGCGGGGGGCATATCGCCCAGTTTTTTAGGGAAAGAACCGGATTTAGGGTTTAGGGTTTAGGGGTTTAAGGGTTTAAAGGTTTAGGGTTTAAGGAAGGAACCGGATTGACAGCTGCTACCGAGAATCAGGACTTGAGTACACGATCATGAGCCTTGTGCTACCATAGCAAGTAGCCGGACCTCTTTCAGGCCTAATTTCGTCACTCAGGACCCGCCTAAACCCGAAACCTAAACCCTTAAGGTTATTCACCCGCAACATCAAAAGCTTCCTCCTTACAAGTTGCTGGCTTGGCTGCACCATGGTTTCGGACACTGCATCCTTGAGGAACTACAAGAACCCCAAAAAGGGTTTTATGGTTCTTATTTAGTAGTATAAGCGCCTAAATCCCAGTTTACCCTTGCTGGCCCAGAAACCATGTTATGATAAGGGTACCCTGTTTGGGTTTGGTTACTTTACAAGGGGACCAAGAACCAAAAAAAGGGAACCAGTGCGCCAAGCCCCTGGATAGGAATTACCCCCAAGCGTATATAAACCCTAAACCCTAAACAGGGAGCCGCCTTTTTCGGACCCTTTTTTTGGCCTCAAATGGGTACCCCCCCCCTAGGAAACCGGGGTCCGCAAGCGGACGGTTCGCCAGGACCAGAGGCAGTTGAAGCCTGAGGGCCCCCCCCCCCACCACCCCGTCCCCCCCCCACCCTGCCCTGCCCCCACCTACCCTGCCCCCCCCTCCCCCCTCCCCTCCCCTCCCCCCCTCCTGCTTGAAGGGCCTGGCCTCAACCCCACGATCAATCCAAGCCGAACCGTCTCAACCCTCAACCCTCAACCCTCAACCCTCAACCCTCAACCCTGAACCCTGAACCCTGAACCCTGAACCTTGAACCTTGAACCTTGAACCTTGAACCCTAAACCCAAAAAAACCCTAAACCCCAAACCGTGAACCTTGAGGCCTAAGCCCTCAACCCTAAACTAACCCTCAACCCTAAACCCCAAACCATAAACCCGGAACCCTAAACCCTAAACCCAACCCTTATTACTTGGGGTCCAGCGACTTGGGCGCTGCGGAATCACCATGCTCGCGCGGATGCGCTGGGCCCGGCCGAGGCGGGTCGCGTAGCGTTAAAATTACCCCAAAGCCTATATAAACCCTAAACCCTAAACTCTAAACCCCGACGATATGACCTCAAAGGGTTCATTTAGTGTGGCTCGACATCACAGCGAAACCCCAAACTCGTGGAAAAAACAACCCAAACTCGTGCAAAAAAAACAACAAAAACACCCCGCACAAGCCCGAAACCCGCCCCCCCCCCCTCCCGCCCCAGAGGGTCAAGCCCAACCAAGTAGCAACAAAGGTGTTAAGGTTTTGGGTTCAGGGACCCTGACTCCCCCCCCCTCTCTGCCTGCGATGGCTGCTGGTTCCGGGCGGTCTTCTTCATGGGGTTGGCGTAGCAGTACCTCGGTGCTTTGGACGCTTGGGATTGGACACCCTAAACCCTAAACCCTAAACCCTAAATATGGGGGTGCTCAGAGGCTCGGGACTTCTCCCGAATGACCGGTTTCTCAGGGGAACTTTAAACCATAAACCCTAAAGCCTAAACCCTAAAGCCTGTTTTGCTGCTTAGTTGGGCTTGGAGGTCTCCCAAGTCCTAAATACAGGAGTACGGGTAAGTAAATAACAGCGTGTCCTGGCTGACCAAACTCTTTGACAAGGGGCACCTGATAGTTTAGGGTTTAGGGTCCTGATCAGGTAGCGGCTGCAGATCAGATACTCCTGGCAACTTCCACCCTAGCCCTAAACCCTACACCGTAGGGAACTAAATCCCCACATGCTTCGGCCCACCGAATCCGACCCTAAACCCAAACCCCAAACCCCAAACCCCAAACCCTAAACCCTAAACCCTCAACCCACCCCCTATGAGTTTTTGGAAGACCAGGCCTCCGAAACCGCAGACCCGAAAGGAAGATGAGGATGGCCCTTAAAAAATATTCTCAAATGTGTTCCTATATGATCCTCGTAAAGTGCTGTAGATTTTACAGGTCCCAAGGGCCCATCTAGAAGATCTTGTTCTGTAGGCTTCAGCACATGTAGAGATGTTTCCTAAACCCTCGGCCTGCTTAGGCCGTACCCACCCTTTTCTAGCCGGCAGTGATGGACACCTTCACTGGATGGACAATGGGTGGAGCCATTGGAAAATGGTCGAATACCCCTTTTCTGGGCCCCCCAGACCGCCCTGGCCCCCCTGCCCCCCTCCTGCCCCCTCCTGGCCGCTGACCCGCTGGCCCCCCTTGGCCTGGCCCGCCTGCCCCCTGGCCCCCTCAACTGGTCAGTTTCTGGACAGTCTAAACCCGAAAAGGCAGGGGTTTGGGTGGTGGCCTGTGAAAGCTCACAGCGGGTGGGGAGAAAGAACCCAGCACCAATGAAATGGTTGGATTACATTGACAACAGGTGCCTTCGCGTGACATGCCGCCCCGCCCACACACCCTGGTTGCACATGGCACTTACTGCCGCTGCGAGGCGAGACGCCCTAAACCCAAAACCCAAAAGCCTAAACCCTAAACCGAGCAATTTTGCATGGAGCTGCAGGCAGCCGTGAGGGCATTGGAACGTGTACTGGCCGATGTCCTGAGACGAAACAATGAGCCAGAAAGGGTTTAGGGTTTAGGGTTTGGGGTTTAGGATTTAGGGGTTTAGTTTGCAGGGGTTCTTAGGGGTTTTGGGGTTCGGGGTTTGGGGGGGGTGTAGCGTTTAGGGTTTGGGGTGGTGTGTAGGGTTTAGGGCTAAGGGTTTAGGGTGAACCATAAACCAACCCCCAAACCTACAGGCTGCGCTGACAGAGCTGCTAGTGCCAATCGCGGGACCTGAAGCTTCGACTGGCTGCACGTTTTATGAACCCCAAGCCTGAAACTTCGGATGCTGCCCCTTATAACTAACGGCCCTCAATAAGGATTGTTGCAGGGGGTGCTTAATCCCGATTCAGAACTGTTAGTATAAGGGGGAACATCCCAACCTGAAACTGTTTGAACGTTTAGGGTTTTGGGGGTTAAGTGGCGCAGCGGCCTAAATCCTAAACGCTAAATCCTACCTGGGACCCTGTTTACCGACAGTTTTCAGGGTCATACCCTCTAAACGATAGGTAAAGAGGGCCCCAGATAAGCCCTATACACCCTAAACCCTAAAGCCTAAACCCACTCGCAGCGTAAAGTCCGTCGAGCGGGTGCACTCGCAGTCTTTCCGCTGTCGCAGGTCTTTGGCCTGCACATAGCTTTTGTTCAGGGTTTAGGGTTTAGGGTTTAGGTTTTTTTTTTTTTTTTTTTTTTTTTTTTTTTTGGGGGGGGGGGGGGGTTAGGGTTTAGGGTTTAGGGTTTAGGGTTTAGGGTTTAGGGTTTAGGGTTTAGGGAGGGTGTATAGAAGGCTTCGGAACCCAAAGCCCTACCCAGCCCAATCGAAAACTCTAAGCCCCCGAACACCGAACCCCAAACCCCGAAGCCCTAAACCCTAAACCCTAAACCATAAGCCCTAAACCCAAACACCTCAGCCTTTCCTGGGTTCGTGCCTGTTCGGAGTTTTGGGAGCTCAGGGTGTTTAGGGTTTAGGGCTTAGGGCTTTGAGTACCCTAAGCCCTGAACCCCATGAACCCGAATCCCTGGTATTGTGGAGTGCAGGTTGTTTCATGGTTACCGGGGCCTTGCACGGATGAGCTGAAGTGCGGGGTGTAGGTAGCAGGGGTGTGGGTTTGGGACAGGGCTTTTGGCTTATGGGGCCATAGACCACTGGGCTAGGAGCCCGCTCTCAGAGTTCCTGCAAGCCGAGGAATCTCAAACCCAGTCACACTACACCCCAGGGACCCAAAACCCCAACCCGTAATTAGAGCTCCTCAATTTGATGACTTTCAACGGATGGTGCTGAAGAACCAAAGCCAGACCAATGGCAAGCAATAGAGCTCAAGCCCTAAGTAGCTCGGAAATGAGCACCGAAACCTGGAAATTGACTCCTCCTGCTACCACTCACACAAGTGTCTCCCCTTCTCCCTCTCTCTCTCTCTCTCTTCCTCGCCTTCTCTGGCTCGCTCCCTCCCTCCTTCCCTCTCTCCCTCTCTCCCTCTCTCTTGCTTTCTCCGTTCCATTCTTTCCGTCCTGAAGGTTCAAGGCTGTCAGGTTTCAGGGTGGGTTTAGGGACACTATGTGGCGGTTTACGAAAACAAGGGGCACCTAAAATAGCCCCCAAATAGAAGGATTCCCTTTTTATAAGGACCCCAATAAGATACCCCAATTTCGAACCCCAAACCTTAATCTGTAAACCCCTAAACAAGGTAACGCCCCGCGAAACGACCCGCGCCGTAGCAGGCTGGTTTGTTGGGTTGTTTTGTTAGTTTTGTCGAGGTAAAAGCACGATTTCTGCATGACATTGTTTCGATAGCAGGGGCCAATGTCGCGCACCGTCCGAACGTTTGGAGCGAATGTTTTGTCGAGTTTGCGGTTGTGGGAAGCCTTTTTTTAGTGGTTTTTCCCAGGCGAAAAGCACGTTTTGGTGTTACATGTCACGGTCGCGCGTAAACAGGTTTTCACGGGTTTGCGGATAAAATGGGGTTTTTTATTTTTTAAGTTAAAGTAGCGTCTCCGGAGCTTCCGGGGCTTAGTTGTTTTTTTTTTGGGGGGGGCGTGTGGGGAAGGACAGGGCAGAATGGTATTTTTTCCTCGGAAAAACGCGCAGTTGGGTTTGACAAGGTCTGTTCTGGGGAATCCTTTTGAGACAGGAGAAAAATGGCATTCGTATGTGGTTCCTTGAAAACGTCATAGTGTTGTCGATTGAAAAATGCATTTTTGCTCGAGCGGTGCTAGCGTTTCGGTGTTTTGTAGAAAGTTCAGAGTGCAGGGCACTTCTGGTCTTGCACTGCTTCCGGCTTTGGTTTGAGGATTGAGGGTGCATGACACTTCTGGCTTACACTGCTTGGTGCTTTGGGTTGAGGATTGAGGGTGCATGACACGTTTGGGCTTGCACTGCTTCGGGTTTAGGGTTGAGGGCCTGGGGTGTAGGGTTTAGGGTTTAGGGTCAAGGGTTTAGGGTTTAGGGTTTGAGGGTTTAGGGTTTCGGGTTTAGGGCTTCATGGCTTAAAGCCCTGAAGCCTTTCCTATAGAGACTACTGAGCACTTAAGCCCCAAAGCCCTTCGCTTCTCAAGCCCCTAGGTCCGAAAATCCTGCAGACCCTAAACCCCAAACCCTCAACCAGCTTTTGTAAGCTCGCGAGGCGATGTTTTGGGTTTGGGTTGCAGGGCTTCGGGTTTATAGGGTTTAGGGTTGATAGGGTTTAGGGTTTAGGGTTTAGGGTTTAGGGTTTAGGGTTCAGTGTTGAGGGCTTAGGGTTTCGGGTTTAGGGTTTAGGGTACAGGGTTTAGGGTTTAGGGTTGAGGGTTTGGGGTTGAGGGTTTAGGGTTAAGGGTTAAGGGCTGCTGTTGAGATTCGGGCTGAGGCTGGAATGGCTACTGGCTTTCTTTGGGCTTGCAGTGGTTGGGGTGGTGAATGAAGGCTTGAGGGTGCAGGACGGGTTTGGGCTCAGATTTTCTTCTTCCACATCCTTGTGCAGTATGTTGTACAAAGAGGTGAAAACGCTGTAAATACCAGTGTTTTGGGCATGCATGCAATATGAATGACGTTCTTATCCCCCCCCCCCCCCCCCACCCCCCCCCCCCCCCCCCCCCCCCCCCCCCCCCACCCATCTGGCACGAACTCCAAAGAAACGCCGGAAGACATGCGGCAACAACGCGAAAAGACCTGAAGACACATGGCAACAACTCCAAAAGACCTGAAAACAAGCAAAACCGCGGGTCAATTGGTAGGGCGTTAGCCTAAACAACCCAACCGCCTAAGCTCTGGACCCTGAGCTCTTAACGCCACGACATTGCAATCCTCCCCCCAAAGCGAGGCGAAAGCCTGAGAAAGAGAGCAGTTGAGGCCCTTCTCCTGGCGGCATTGGCTGTCATTGGTTTAGGAGTTAGGGTTTAGGGTTTAGGGTTCAGGGTTCAGGGTTTAGGGTTCTGAGTTTCTAGGGAGAGATGGCGAACCCTTTGGTGTTGAGGGGGCTTGATGGTAGTACCCCAACAAAATCACAGTTTCCCAGCGGCTGAACCCTTCAAGTTTTGTTGGGGCCCACCAAGCCTTTTCCCGATGAAACCCTAAGCCCTGTACACCCCGAACCCGTTTTAATCCCGAACAAGCAATCCCTAGGGGTCCATGTACCTATATCGTACATATTAGGGTCCTAAAGCTACCATATGGGAGCCCCTTTAAGCCCCAAGTATATACTATATGGGTACATGGACCCTTAGGCAATTTAAGCCCCAAACCAGGCCCCGTCACGCCGTCACGCAAAACACTTCAAAACCCCAAACCCTCAACGCCTCGAAAACCTTAAACTCAAAACCCTCAAAAGCCTTCAAGCGCAAGATGAACCTTTGCACCCTCGAAAACGAAACCGGCTAAATCCCTTGGAAAATCCTCGAGGCCCTTTTATAGAACCCTTTAGATCCCGGAACCCATCCCTAAACCCTAAACCTTTAAACCCTAAACCCTAAACCCCTAAGCCCTAAACCCCTAAACCCTAACCCCTAAACCCTAAACCCAAAAAACCCAAACCCTAAACCCTAAATCTCCCAGGACATAAGCTCCACAACAAGAGCCGAGCCGCCCGGGCGATCTTGTCCGCGAGTCGCGCATCCACGCAGCGCGACTGTCCGATGACCTCGGTCAGCGGTTTCCTGGGGTTTAGGGTTTAGGGTTTAAGGTTTAGGGTTTAGGGTTTAGGGTTTAGGGTTTAGGGTTTAGGGTTTAGGGTTTAGGGACAGTCTTAAGGGTTTTACCCTTAGAACCGATATGGGGGTTTACGATGATAGGGACCCCCAATATAGATCCCCACATGGTAGGATCCCCATACAAAAAGGACCCCAATAAGGTACCCGTAATTTCGGAAACCCCCCATATAGGGTCCCCACTAAGAACTCGTAATTTAGTGTTTAGGGTCTATAGGGTTTAGGGTCTATGGGGTTTACGGCAATCCGTACGAAGTTCCTACCAAAGAACTAGTAAGTTTAGGGCAGGGATTTGTCCCATCAGAGCTTTGACGCTCGGTTTTGCTTCTCAAAACAGTACACCCGAACGAACGCTAAACCGTGAGAAGCCGAGAAGCCGAGAACCCTAAACCCTAAACCCGAAACCCTAAACCCTAAGCCCTAGGGCATGTGAGTTAAGAGTGTTCAAAAGATCCATGTGACACAAAACCCTATGCCTGTGCCCATAAGGCCTTCCTTTCTCGCCTAGGATTCTTATAAAGAGGATTATTTTCATGTGGGGCATGTAAGAGGTGCCCCTAAGAAATTTCCATAAGGAAGTTTCTTGAACCCAAAAGGGTCTTTTGGTGGCTACATGATCCCCTCCCTAAACCCCTCCTTTACCTTCTTCCACCCCCCGTAAGGAAAGGTTTAGTTAGGGCTTAGGGTTAGGGTTTAGGGTTCAGGGTTCAGGGTTTAGGGTTAGGGTTCAGGGCTTAGGGTTTCGAATTAGGGTTTAGGGTTAGGGTTTAGGGTTTAGGGTTTAGGGAATTAGGGTTTAGGGTTTAGGGTTCAGGGTTCGTGTCGGGCAAACCCTGTCCGAGTCGCCGGGACGTTGGACTGTTGCGGGACCACTCCTTTGCTTCAATGATTCCAAGGAAAAGAACCGCTTCTACATCAGCTACGTGCTTGCACAGGCTTTTTTTTTTATTAAACTGACAGACATCTTCATCAAGCGTTCTGTATAGGCTTTTAACTGAACTGAAAGAAACCCCATATGAAAAACTCAGAAAAATGGAGAACTCTAACCCCTAAACCCTAAATCCCTAAACCAAGGTTCTCTTTGCCACGCTGATCAAAGCCTCCTCGCGATTGCGGGGGGGCTTGGTTGGGCTGATTGCGGGGGCATTGGGGGCTTAGGGTTTGAGGGTTCGAGGGTTTGGGGTTTTGAGGGTTTGAGGTGAGGGTTTGGGGGTTAGGGATTGAGGGGGTTTGGGGTTTAGGGTTTTAGAGGTTTGGGGTTTGAGGGTTTGGTGGGGAGGAGCGGGGGAAAGGGGGGGGGGGAGGGAGACACTACGCCCACCGAGGAGGGGGGGGGGGAGGTGAGAGGGGGATGTACGGTCCTTAAACCCTAAACCTTAAACCCGAAAACCTAAACCTGAAATCTGAAACCCGAAATCCTAAACCCTAAAGTCCTAAACCCTAAAACCCTAATTTGAAATCCATACCCTCAACCCTGAACCCGAAAACTGCCCTGGGGATCACATGAACCCGAAAAGGGTTTATGGTTCATATACCTTAGTCGGACTCATCGTAGTACAGGGTATTTGATCCCTAAACCCTGTTCGGTTCACTCTGTCCCCAAGGTGTTACCTCACCCCCGACTTCACAGTTGCGAAGCGTAACCAGCCAGTCAACCTCTGAATCCTCGGACCCGAACGCCACTAAACTTACTGGCTCTTGTTCGGGAATTGTGGAATGTGGGCCGTAGATCATGATTTTTACGGGCTGGTTTCAGGTTTAGGGTTCCCTAGTTCCCAATGAGGAACCGGTAAGTGCACCGCAAAGACCACTGGATGTGACCCTGCCGCCTCGCTCCTTAAACCCTGAGCGCGAAACCCTAAACCCTAAAGTCGAAACCCTGGTGAAAGCCTTAACCCTAAACTCTAAACTCAAAGTCAAAGCCCCTGGCTAAACCCTCAAGCCTCACCCCTCCACCCTAAACCCGTAAACCCCTAAACCCCTAAACCCCTAAACCCCTAAACCCCTAAACCCCTAAACCCCTGAACCCCTGAACCCCTAAACCCCTAAACCCCTAAACCCCTAAACCCCTAAACCCCTAAACCCCTAAACTCCTAAACCCCTAACCCCTAACCCCTAAACCCTAAACCCTAAACCCTAAACCCTAAACCCTAAACCCTAAAGCCTAAACCCAAGCCACCACGCCTCCTCGCTCTGAATGATGGGATATCCCACCAGGCCCTTGTTGCCGCAGCAGCGGAGCCTTGTCTACACGAAGGGTTTAGGGTTTAGGGTTTAGGGTTTAGGGTTTAGGGTTTAGGGTTTAGGGTTTAGGGTTTAGGGTTTAGGGTTTAGACGGGTTTAGGGCCGGTAGGTTTATAATAAGTAGGCTTTGGGGTTTCAAGAGTTTGGGACTTGGGATTTGGTTCGTTGGGTTTGGGGTCAGAGGAGGGGTGGTGGGTTTGGGGTTAAAGGGGTAGGTAGGTTCTAAGTGGCTTTCTCAGCACCTGTCGTCGGGCTATCTTCAGTACGTGCAGAACTTAAACCTTAAAACCTAAACCCCTAAACCCCTTTTCAAGATCTACAACCCTAAGCCCTAAGCCCTAAGCCCTATACCCTATAACCTATAACCCTAAACCCTAAACCCTAAACCCTAAACCCTAAACCCTAAACCCTAAACCCTAACCTTCTGAGTGACTTGCACCTCCCCAATTTTTACACAAGGGCTCGAGGAAGCTAGTAGCACCTCGCCACCCCGACGACCCTGAAGGCACTTTAGAGTTTAGGGTTTAGTGATTCGGGCTTAGG
This sequence comes from Symbiodinium natans, assembly GCA_905221605.1. NCBI lineage: Eukaryota > Dinophyceae > Suessiales > Symbiodiniaceae > Symbiodinium > Symbiodinium natans. Next base: position 323,614 of record CAJNDS010001768.1, read on the forward strand.
GTTTAGGGATGCGGGATTCGGGTGTTGGGACTCGGGTCTAGGGCTGTTCTGGCGTGGCCCACAAAAACCTGACAAGCAGCTGCACACCATAGCGATGTGCGATGGGCATCAGCCTCGGAAGTCGAGTGTTAAGGGGTATAAGGAACCCTAAACCCTAAACCCTAAACCCTAAACCCTAAACACTAAGGGACCCCTAGAAGGGAACCTTGATATTGTTCCCCTACATAGCCCCTCTATAATCCTTTTATAGCCCCTATGTACCGAAGTAGCCTCTCACTGGCCCCTAGCAAACCTCCAAGGTCCCTTATAAGGGTCCCTCCTTTGGTCCCTGAAGCGTGTTCACGGCATTTTCACTTCCTAACCCTAAACCCTAAACCCTAAACCCTAAACCCTAAGGTACCCCCAAAGTCGCCCAGGTCAACCTCCCTACACCCCAAACCCCAGACCCGAAATTGGTGTGAGCATACTCCGGACTGGAAACGTCCTTGCAACCTGCCGCACACCACACTCAGAACAAGATCATAACTTCAACTTTTCTACATATCCTAGGTCCTAAACCCTAAACCCTAAACCCCAAACCCTAAACTCCAAGACCCTAAGCCCTAAATCCGAAGCCCTAAACCTCCTCCAGGGCCGACTGACTCCTCCGAGGAGTCAAGTCTATCTTGGGCGGCAAGGTGCTTGCAAGCTGCGTTTAGGTTGAGGGTTTTCGGGCTTCAGGGTTTTGGGGTTTAGGCCTTTTGGGCTTCAGCGTTTAGGGCAATATTGCAGTATGCTGCGCTGGCATGGCTAGGTGGCACGACAAATCCCATGCCCTGCCCCAAATGTCCCTAAACCCTAACCCTTAAACCCTCGGCCCTATGGTTTAGGGTAAACCCTTCAGCCCTGAACCCGAATGTTAGGGTTTGTGGTGTAAACCCTTTGCAGGGTCGTTGGGGCGTCCCTCAACCCTAAACCCTGAACCCTGGATCCTAGACCTCTGGATAATCTGGATAGGCGTAGGGGTTAGGGTTCTACAGGGACTATGAGGGTTTTCGGGCTTTGTCTACGCTTTATCTCCCCGACAAGGACTGATTACGGGGCTTAAGGGTATCAGGGGGCAGGGATTATAGTGGTTCAGAGTCCATGGTTCAGTTCGGGCATTTGGGTACCCGAAATCCGAAACCCGAAGCCCTAAACCCAAAAAGGGCCAGGACCAGGACTTAGAAAACTGCCCCATCTTTGCAGTCAGGCTGCCTGTCCAGCACGGCGCATTCCCTCTGCAACATCTTAGGGTTTAGGGTTAGGGTTTAGGGTTTAGGGTAGAGGCAAGCATGACGAGTTCATACAAGCGGGGGGGGGGGGGGGGGGGGTTGTTCAACCAAGCCCCGTCCTCTTAGCGTGCCGATTCACAGTGCGGGTTAGGGGGTACTCCAAACACCAGGGTTAGGGTTTTTAGGGTTTTTGGGTTTTTTTGTTTTAGGCGTTTTTTTTAGGGGTTTCTTTTTGTTTCTTTTAGGGTTTCGGTTTTACGGGGGTTTACGGGTTTTTTTAGGAGGTGATTTTTTTAGGGTTTTTTTTAGGGTTTTTTGGTTTTTTGGGTTTTTATTTTCTTTGTTTTCTGTATGGCGTTTAGGGTGGTTGAGTTTAGGGGACTTTCCATAGGTACCCGTAGGAACACAGGGGTGTTTGCTGGTGAAACAGGATTTAAGGGGGTTAATTCCATTGGCTTAGAACCCGCCATTTAAAAAAAAAAAAAAAAAAAAAAAAAAAAAAAAAAAAAAAAAAAAAAAAAAAAAACCTTCCTTGGAAGGGCAACGTAGGGAACATTATCTCTTTTCATTTTATTTTTTTTTGGGGGGGGTACTTACGCAAACAGTCAGGGTTTTGGGGGCTTTAGGGGTAGCTTTAGGGGTTTTGGAGGTCTGGCGTGTTGAGGTTTAGGCTTCGGGGCCTTGAGACCTGGGACCCCTGGCCCGAAAATCCTACAGGTCTTTAGGGTTTATAGAAGGGGAGGTATTCTAAAACAGGGTGGAAGGGCTTAGCAGGCTCAGCGTATCACCGCCCTGCATCCCAAGCCCCCCAAAACCAAAGAAGCCCCCAAACAAAAGCCAAGCCTCAAACAAAGCAAGTCCCAACCCAAACCCCACCATCCCCAAACCCCAGAACCCTAAACCCCCAAACCCCAAACCATAAACCCTAAACCCTGAACCCCTAAACCCCAGACCCCCCAAAGCCCCTCAAACACGATATGGCGAAGGCGCTCAGCACGGTTCAGCGTCACCAGCTCGAGCCCCGCAGCTTTCATATTCCGAACGGACTTGGGGTAGGCCTGGCGAAGGGTTTAGGGTTTAGGGTTTAGGGTTTAGGGTTTAGGGTTTAGGGTTTAAGGTTTGGGGTTTGGGGTTTGGGGTTTGGGGTTTGGGGGTTTGGGGTTTGGGGTTTAGGGTCTAGCGTTTAGGGTTTAGGGCTTGGTAGATGGATCCGAAGTATGGGCCCTTAATTTGGGCCCCTTGTTATAAAACCGTAGCCCATATGCACACTAGATGTAATAAAGGGCCCTGAATTTAGGTTCCTTGCAAAATACACCTAAACCCTGAACCGTCAGGTCCCGACTTCGGATCCCTGTAAAGTTTTGAGGGCTCAGAGTTCAGCATTCAGTTCAACCCTAAACCCTAAACCCTAAACCCTAAACCCTAAACCCTAAACCCTAAACCCCTAAGCAGAGGAGGTGCAACCCTTGGGTTTAGGGTTGACGGTTTCGTGCTTAGCCCTGTAGAGTTTAGGGTTTAAGGGTTTTACCAGCTGTTCACTAACCCTAAACCCTAAACCCTAAACCCTAAACCCTTAGAACCTCAATAAAACCAATATGATCAATATCCTCTTGGGTTTTATATAAACAAAAATAAGACTTCCCAAGGGGGATATCGTAACGGGACGACACGAAGGGCCCATGGTTCCAACCTTAGGCCTGGCGAAGGGTTTAGGGTTTAGGGGTTTAGGGTTTAGGGTTTAGGGTTTAGGGTTTAGGGTTTAGGGTTTAGGGTTTAGGGTTTAGGGTTTAGGGTTTAGGTTAGGGTTTATAGGGTCTATAGGGTTTATAGAGTCTAGAGGGTTCATAAATAGGATTTACAGGGTTTACAGGGTTCATATGGCTTATTAGGGTTTAGAAGGTTTTATATAGGGTTCATAGGGTTCTCAAGAATTCTTGGGGTTACCGTGGGGTTCAGGGTCAAGGCTTTTGCGGCAGACCGCTTCGCAGGGGTGGGGGCGTTGCTTCAAAAAATAAACGACTTGTCACTGAACCCTAAAACCCTATAAACCCCATAAACCCTCCAAACCTATACACCCGAAAAACCCTATAACTTCTTAGAAACCCTATACTGTAACACCAAAAAGTTCTAGAAGCCCTAGAAACCCTGTAAACCTATGAAGCCTATAAATACACCCTACAAGCGAGATAAACCCCATAAACCCCATGAACCCTGTACACCCTAGCAACCTTGCAAACCCTAGAAACCCTACAAACCCTGTAAACCCTACAAGCCCCCTAAACCCTATAAACCCCATAAGCCCTATAAACCCTTAGGGTGGTTGCATTGGTCCCTTAATACGGGGCCCTTCATTGGAGCCCTTTATGAAAAGCCCCTGTAATTTCCCATTAGAAGCCTGAATTAAACACCCTGCACATTGACAGGGTCTCGCAATCCGTTGCATTCCTAAGCCTGCTCGTGCGCTTGACCTTCTTTGCAAAAACCTTATCAGAGCTTCGATAGTAAGACCTCAGAGGAACATACTTGTTGAGATAAGTTGGGCTGATAAGGTCTGTAGGGTTGAAATAACCCCGGCACCTTACATCCATAACTCAGGCCTTAAACCCTAAACCCTAAACCGCTGAATGAACCCCCAACCCACCAAAACCTCCAAAACCCCAAACCAGACCTGGCAAAAGCTGAAGACGATGTAGTCGATACCCAAGCCGCCAATGTGCCGGACGATGGTTTCAAAGTCCTTCGGTGCAGTTTAGGGTGTAGGGTTTAGGGCTTAAGGTTCGGGATTTAGAGTTAGGGTTCGTAGGGTGTAGGGTTTAGGGTTTACGGTTGCGGGTCGACTCTGAGAAAGAGCGGATGTACATGTCTATCTGTCTATATATAAGTATATATAAATACACGTCTACATATTGACACACACATACATACATAAATGTGGCACATGTTGTGTACATATACATGTGCAAGCAATAACAGTAAGGATACTATGAAAATGTTCATGCATGTACAGACCTGTACCTATGTATTCATGCTGGGGCGCGAGCAATGGCAGTGGTGCAGCAGCTTAGACAACGGTGGAACAGCTCCTAAACCCTAATACAGGGGTCGGAATAAATACCAATAATGTTCCCTTGTGGTCCCTGTATATTTTTAATACAGTAGTAATCCCCAACACAAGGTTCTAATTCTTAAGGCCCCTACATTAAGTCCAGAACCCCTCGGAACCCTAAACCCTGAACCCCAGACCCTAAACCCTGATCCCCAAACCCTAAATCCACAAACATAAACTACCATTTGCTTAGAAAGCCCAGACAAAAACAAACGACAATAATCCCTAGAAGGAAGAACCCTTTGCTTTTTTGGGACGGTTCTTCAGCAAATAGGTTATATTTCCAAATAGGGGTACCCCTCTTATACCCGAAGCAGACTGGAATCTCCTTAAAGGGAACCCCCCAAAAAGGGTACCCTAAGCCCTAAACCCTAAAGCCTGACCCCTATACAAACCCTAAACCCTATCTTCGGAAACTCCCAAATAATAGTACACCAGGAGTTAGGCTGCAGGGGTTTTGGCTTGAGGGTTTAGAGTTTTGAAGTGCACCAGGGGAGGCAGGCCCTACTAGTACTAGTGAACTCCCACACCACCACGCAGTACCAAAGATGACAATGCGAAGGTGGCATGTGAATGCCTTGAAACTCCAAAGCCCAAAGCGCCCCACAAAGCCCGTGGTCTTTGTTAAGGAGGCAGCTGGTGCATTGCACCCCCTTGCAACAAAGGGGTGTAAGCCTGGTATTTGGGCAGGAGTTACCCTAAACCCTAAACCCTAAACCCCTTGCAGTATTGGACTCAGTCTGGAGGTCCACGTCGAGTTGGTAAACATCAGGGTTTAGGGTTTAGGGTTCAAGGTTGACAAAATGCCATGGCTGGGATGCAAGCTTGAAGCCATTCATGTGTTCCGCCGGGCTCATGCCTCCCCTAAGCTGAAGAGACGCGCCTTCGCTTCTTGGCGGACCCTTCCAGCAATCGCAAAACTTCAACCTGGCCTCAGTCGGATGCGAGCATCACGGCTGTCTGGCCATCCTTGTTGGCCACGTCCTTGTCGGCACCAGCTTCCACCAGCAACTGCACGACTTCGACGTGGCCACTGTGAGCTGCAAGCATAAGTGCCGTGTAGCCATCGTGGCAGGACAAGTCTTTGTCGGCACCAGCCTCCAGCAGCAATCGCACGACTTCAACGTGACCATCACAAGCTGCGAGCATGACGGCTGTATGGCCACTTTTGCAGGACAAGTCCCTGCCCGCGCCGGCCTCCACCAGAACATGCGTAGCTTCCACGTGGCCAGAGCGAGCTGCCAGCATCAAGGCTGTCTTGCCATCGTTGTTGGATGCGTCCTTGTCGACGCCAGCCTCCAGAAGCAAGCGCACGACTTCGACGTGGCCATGCGCAGCTGCGACCATCAGGGATGTCTCTCCTTCGTCGTTTCTGGACAAGTCCTTGTCGACGCCGGCCTCCATCAGCAATCGCACTTCGAGGTGACCATGCGCAGCTGCGAGGATCAGGGGTCTGCAGCCGCCAGCCACGTCCTTGTGGGCGCCGGCTTTCACAAGCAATTGCACAGCTTCAACATCGCCAGTTCCAGCTGCTACGAACAGGGCTGTGCGGCCAAACATGTCTGGCAGGTCTTTCTTGGCGCCGGCCTCCACCAGCAATCGCACCACTTCAACGTGACCGTTCGCAGCTGCGAGGAATCGGGCTGTGCAGCCTTCGTCGTCGGCCACATTCTTGCCGGCGCCAGCTTCCACAAGCAATCGCACGACTTCGACGTGACCATTCGCAGCTGCGAACATCAGGGCTGTGAGGCCATCGTTGTCTTCCGCGTCCTTGTCGGCGCCGGCGTCCACCAGCAAACGCACTACTTCAACGTGGCCAAACTCAGCAGCCCATGAAAGCGGCGCCCGACCTGCCATTGCCACACTTGCGTCCAGGGGCAGTTGCAGCATGGACTCGACCTGAGGCTTCAGGTATTTTTTCGATGCATAGGAGTCCTCGGGGTCCTCCTTGCGGCCTCCTATTTTATGTGCGTCTACCATCTGCAGTCATCCTTGAAACCCCTGCCTTCTCCACTGATCCCTCCCTGGCGGCAGCAACGAGCTCGTCCAATTGTGCCCGGGAGGTGCCGCAGAAGTTGAGCACTACCAGCTCCACGTCCCGGTCTTCTGCGCCGAAGGTGTCAGAATCATCCTTGGGGACTTATAATGAATAGATGAACCCTAAAAGGGTTTAATGGTTCATATACCCTAATAGGAAAATTATAGTAGTTATAGGGTATATGACCCCAATTGTAGGGTTCATTTCGTCTCCAGGGATCCAAGCTGGTGCCCAGGTGGAAGAGCCTCTGCCTGAATCTCGGCGGAAAGCCGTGCAGCTGACTTAACTGCTGCTTCACTTCTCTCACGTTGCCCAGCCCCTCCATGGGAAGCCTTGCCACCTCTTGACCAGAGAGCATCCGGATGCGGAGCATGCCGGGCGCCGAAAGCCGGAAGAAACCAGAATCGCGCGGCTTTCGAGGTTCGGGCCTGAGGCCTTCAGGTTCTCAGAGCTTGGGGCAAGGGACGCTCCGCCAGATAAAGAACCCGAAACCTCGCGCCCCAGACACTATTCTCCAAAAAGTCAATCGTCATCATGACATGTATCGTTTGACTGATTCATGATTTTGTTTCAATCTGTATTTTCTGAACAAGACCACCGGAGGGACACGGGGCTTGAAATGAGGTAACTCGAGCAAGTCAGGAAGCTTCGGCAGCTGCGCTCAGGGCCCTAAACCCTGGTGGAGGGTCTACTTGGAGGCTCTTGGGCACTTATAACCCCACTTATACGTCTACTTATAACCTACCTAGGGGACTTAAGGGGCTTCTCAGTACAGTTATAATTGGGGTTATGAGTGCCCATGCAGGCTCATAGGCAAAGCGACTCCTAGGGCCGCCAAAACCCTAAACCCTGAACCCCTAAGACTCCCCAAAAACGCCGCCCTCCCCTCAAAAAAAAGCTAGTAAACCAAGAAACATCCTCAAACCCTAACATGCAAGTTACATCCTCGCGGGCGATTTTTCTTCAGATGCCAGAAAACATGGGCAAAAAAGAAACCTAAACCCAAACCCTAAACCCTCCCCTCCCCCCCCCCCCCCCCCCCCCCCCCCAAGACTCTGCACCCTAAACCCCTAAACCCTAAACCCTAAACCCTAAACCCTAAACCCTAAACCCTAAACCCTAAACCCTAAACCCTAAACCCCCGAACCGCTCCTTGAGGTTGTCTCTCACGGGCCCTCCCAGGACGCTCCGGTAGTGCACGATAGGGTCGAAGCGGCAGCTAAGAACCTCTGGGGTTTAGGGTTTAGGGTTTGGGGTTTGGGGTTTAGGGTTTAGGGTTTAGGGTTTAGGGTTGAGGGTTGAGGGTTGAGGGTTGAGGGTTGAGGGGTGGGGGGTTAGGGTAGTTGCAGAGGGTTTTTACATGATCCCTTTATATGGGCCCTTAGAAAGAGACCAAGGGTCTATACTTCTGAACCCTCTAGGGGAGGCAAGGGGCCATATTAAGGGCCCATGTAGCTACCCTTAGATAGTTGCAAGGGTTTAGGGTTTGAGGGCCCAATGGGCCCATGCTTGGGGAGCCCTTATATACCCCTTCAAAACAAAATTTTAGGGTTTAGGGTTTAGGGTTTAGGGTTTAGCCCAAGCACCCATACTGCAGAACTGAGATGGGTCCATGCAGACAGGGCTTCTAGCTTGGATCTTCGAATCCAGTGAGACTTTCGAAGCCTGCGCTCCTTATTGCCAGGTCGGTCCACAGAAGCACACTGAAAAACACGGGCTTAGGGTTTGTTGTTGTTGTTTGCTTGAAGCCTAAGGTCTAGCCTGCGCAATGAATTCACAGAGTTTAGGGTTTAGGGTTTAGGGTTTAGGGTTTAGGGTTTAGGGTTTAGGGTTTAGGGTTTAGGGTTTAGGGTTTAGGGTTTAGGATGTAGGGTTTAGAGTTTAGGGTTTAGGGCTCAGATTATTCAGAACCCCCCGCGCAACCCATCCCTACATCCCCCCTGCCTGGGCCGCCCAAGGTGCCCAGGAACACAAAACCCTACACCCTACTCCCATATACCCAAGTTAGATTCAAGGACTCTTGGCCATGATTTGTGGGGCGGGGAGGAGGGGCCTCCCTAGAGTCGAAACTCGAATCGGGTTTAGGGTTTAGGGTTTAGGATTTAGGGTTTAGGGTTTAGGGTTTAGGGTTCAGGGCTCCAGAACCGGCCGGGGCGCCCCAGGACCGAAGGTCTGCGCCAGGTACGTCACTTGTTGCAGGCGCTCTTGCAGGTCTCGGTTCGGGGTTTAGGGTTTAGGGTTTAGGGTTCAGGGTTCAGGGTTTAGGGACTGAAGAGAAGACGCTTAGAGGCACAACGAAAGTCAACTACAAGAACTTGGACGGAAACATGAACAGCAACTCAAACTAGACTTGCAACTCGTACATCACACATACAACTTCAAAGCAGGTCGTGTTATGAAGACATCTTAGAATTTGATGAAAATGACGAACCATTGAAACAAAGAGATGCGGTATTTTACAAGGCTCTCGACAAAGGTTCTTTGCACCTGAAAGATGTTGAAAACACAACACGTGAAAAGCCCAATAGCTGCAAAGGCTTCAGAATGTAGGGCAGCGGATTGTGAAGACTCTTGCAATACGGTGTGATTTCATGATGTTCGCTGGGATCTGCAACCATGAATCTCATGAAAACATGCAGTGACCCTGAGGCATCACTTTACTTGAAATTTCAAAGTGTCTCTGTGCACAATCTACGGTGCAAATGACCACAGAAACACGCAGCCTTCAAAGGCATCCAGTCCTGCGAGGTTTCTGCAAACTTAATTGGTTTTTGTTTCACCCTAAACCCTAAACCCTAAACCCTGAACCCTGAACCCTCCCCCGAAACGCCTTTGTATGATCCGTGAGGCTTACTTAGGGCGTCAGGTAGTCTTTGACAGGGCTGAGGCCCTGAGGTAAGGGATTCAGGGTTTCGGGTTCGGGGTAAGGGTTTGGGGTTCAGGGTTATGGAAAAAACCTGAGCAAAGTCACCATTCAGGGCTCCATGTCCGCGGTACTGTACTTGCCGTCTACACCCGGAAACCGACACCCTGAACTAAGCCCAAAACAAAACTGGCTGGTTCTTAGTAGGGAAGAACCAGACGAAAAGCCTACCCCTGGAAGCCCCCCCGAGGCCCAAAACCCAAAACCCTAAACCCTAAGCCCTAAACTCTAAACCCTAAACTCTAAACCCTAAACCCCACAAAGGCCCCTCGAAGCCACAGGCGCTTGTCTCCATGCCTGGCTCGATCTCCAGGTTGTCCGAGTTCACCTCAGTTCCCGGTGTTTATACAGTCGACATGTGGGTTTTGTACCTGAAACCCTCAAGTTCCTAAACCCTAAACCCTAAACCCCAAACCTTAAACCCTAAGCCCTAAATAATACCTTCACTAGGCCGACGCCCCCCCCCCCCCCCCCCCCGAATCCTGAAACCCTACACATCAAACCCTGAAACCCAAGTTTAGGGTTTAGGGTTTAGGTTTTAGGGTTTAGGGAAACCCGAACACCCTAAACCCCTGAGCCCCTGATTCTTGCGGGAGCGACGGTAAAGTTGAAGAGATGCACGGCATAGCGGTGTAGGATGCTGTCCGGACGCTGGTACGCGGCAATCCACTTCCTGGGGCTTTCGGGTGTTTTTTGGGAGGGTGTTCGCGCGATGAGCTCTAGAACATCTAGGGGCCAAATCCCCTAAACCCCTAGAGGCCTAAACCCGAAACTGATAAACACCTAAACCCCTCAACCCCTAAGCCCTTAAGCCTGAAACCCTAAACCCTAAACCCTAAACCCCTGAACCCCTAAGCCCGAAACAACCGAGGTTGTTGAAGGTCTTTCGTTGGGTTGCACACGTTGTGATCAGAGTGGCTGAGGTGCTCCTACAGCATGGGCTTAGGAACCTGGGGGTTTAGGGTTTAATTCAGGGTCTGGGGTTTAGGGCTTAGGGTTAAAACCCACAATCCTCTATCCTTCAACCTCCTGATGTCCATACTTTACCCTTCCAAACCGTTTCCTAAGCTAGCAAAACTGGCTGGTTCTCAGTAGGGAACGAGGGAATGAGGTACCCTATGTCGTCCCCTAAAGGGTATATCTAGGACCTAAACCCTAAACCCTAAACCCTAAACCCTAAACCCTAAACCCTAAACCCTAAACCCTAAACCCTAAACCGTAGGGTACCTCATTCTCTCATTCCCTACTAAGAACCCGGGGGGGAAAGCCCAAGGCTCTTGTAATTCTTGGACCACCAGCTGATGCCTGAGCACACCAGGGGCTGCACTGAGTTCATCCCGTTTAGGGTTTAGGGTTTAGGGTTTAGGGTTTAGGGTTTAGGGTTTAGGGTTTAGGGTTTAGGGTTTAGGGTTTGGGGTTTAGGGTTTAGGGTTTAGGGTTTAGGTTTCAGGTTGGGATGTTCCCCCTTATACTGACAGCCCTTCATGGGGATTATCGACCGCCCCCTATTTATCATCCCTACAAGTTAAGGACTGTTAGTACCTAAACGAAACCCTAAACCCTAAACCCTAAACCCTAAACCCTAAACCCTAAACCCTAAAACCCTAAACCAAAAACCCTAAACCCTAAACCCTATCAACCCCAAACCCCTTAGGGGGAACATCCCCCCAGTTTCAGGTTTGGACTTCGGACATGTCGGCTGTTGCCCTCAATCCCCGCGACTTAGCCGGGCAAATTGCAGCATATGCAAGGTCCACTAGGAACATGCTAGACCCTAAACCCTAAGCCCTGAACCCTAAACCCTAGACCCTCTACTCCCAGGGAACTAGAAGTTAGGCTACTCGAAGCCTTAAGGACTCAAGTTTTTGGGGCCCTGCAGGTGTAGGGAGATGCAAAAACGAGAAGTGCCAACTTCACACCCGTTTTAAACATGTGATTTCCCAACCCTAAACCCTACACCCTGAACCCTAAGCCCTGAACCTTAAACCTCTAAACCCTAAGCTTCTTTGCGAGATCGAAGTAGCGAAGTCTTTGTCGCTCGTTTTCGTTCAAGGGTACAGAGGGGTTTACGGGTTTAGGGTTTAGGGTTTAAGGAGTTGCCAACGGCAAACGCAGCTTAGGCACACACAACGCCTTTGCCGGTCCGGTTGTCCCATGGCTGTACACACACGGCACGGCAGTCACCTTGGCTCAAGGTCCGACTTGGGACGTTCCGCCTTATACTGGCAGTCCTGAATAGGGATTATAGCAAACCCTAAGCCCTAAACCCTGTAATCCCTGTATATACACGGTACCCCTATTATCATGCTAACAGTCCATAATACGGATGATAATAGGGGGTACTAGAATCCCTATTGAGGACTGCTAGTATAAGGGGGGAACATCTCAAAGGCCGACTCTCGTGGGTCACGGGTCGGGTTTTGCGAACCCCAACCTGAAGCTCTGACCTTTCAATACATCGGGTTTAAGGTTTGGCGTTTAGGGTTTAGAGTTCAAACTCCAACACTCTAAATCCTACACCCAGTTTGTTGGGGTTGCAGCATAAGGGTAAAAGACCGTTTCGGTCAGGTAGCTACCGTTTGTATACAAGCCTCTTCTGCACCCCATGGGGTTTGTATGCTCTGATTGCACTTCTCAGGTGAGGAAAACCAGAGAATCCCAAACCCTAAACCCAAACCCTAAACCCTAGGCCCTAAGCCCTAAACCACAAACCCCAAGTAGCCCTAAACCCTAAGCCCATAACCCTGAAACTGTCTTAGAGCGGATGACTTGATTCAGGGAGCTCTCCCGGGACACTAACCACAAGCCGAAACAACAGGGTTCAGGCTTTAGGGTTAGGGAAAGCTTAGGGTTTGGGGCCACCCAGGGTCACCCCTAAAAGCACCGACACCCCTCTCAAAAAGTAACGCGGGCGGCTTTGAGATTATCCATGTTCTTTTTGTTGTCCGTTCTTTGGGGCTTTATAGAGTCTACATTTAAAGTTTGGGCTGCACTACTACTTGCTTAAGAACTCTTTTTTTAATACAAGCAAAAAACTATGATGCCCCGATCAGAAAGAATATTGCATCTAGTACTTCGTAGCCCAGCAACCACATTGCAACAAGGGCACCCTTTTAGGGTTGGTTACTTTAAGAAGAAACCTTGAACCAAAAACACGGTACAGGGCACCACCAGGCTAATTACCCTAAACCCTAAACCCTAAACCCTAAAACTGTCAAACTGTCTGAGAGCGGATGACTTCAGGGAGCTCTCCCGGACACTAACCACAAGCCGAAACAACAGGGTTCAGGGTTTAGGGTTCAGGGCCAGGGTCCAGGGTCCAGGGTTCAGGGTTTAGGAAAATCCAAGTCCAAGCCTGCAAAGCCCAGGCCCCAAGCCTGAAAGTTCCAGGCCGCTGCGCCCCGAAGCCCCTTCCCTCCCCTACACCCCCCGCACTCCATGAAGGAAACGTATCGGTTTAGGGTTTAGGGTTTAGGGTTTAGGGTTTAGGGTTTAGGGTTTATAGGGTAAACCCAAAACTCCCTATCCCAGGCCAGCAGCTTCCGCGCTTGGCTTGGTCTGTGCCCTTGCGCGCGCCCGAGGCCACCTTCACGGCCGAGGTTTACGGGGTTTGTTTAGGGTTTAGGGTTTAGGGTTTAGGGTTTAGGGTTTAGGGTTTAGGGTTTAGGGTTTAGGGTTTAGGGTTTAGGGTTTAGGGTTTAGGGTTTAGCGTTTAGGGTTTAGGGTTTAGGGGTTTAAGGGTTTAGGGCTGGGGTTTAGGGTTTAGGGTTTGGGGTTTAGGGTTTTTGGTGTAGGGTTTCAGGGTTTAAGGGTTTAAGGGCTTAAGGGCTTAAGGGTTTAAGGGTTTAAGGGTTGAGGGTTTAAGGGTTAAAGGGTTAAAGGGTTTAGGGTTTGAGGTTTAAGGGCTTGGGGCTTAGGGTTTAAGGGTTTCAGGTTTAAGGGTTCAAGGGTTTTAGGGTTTAAGAGCTTAGGGTTTAAGAGCTTAGGGTTTAGGGTTTAAGGGTTTACGGGTTTAAGGGTTTTGGGTTTAAGAGCTTAGGGTTTAGGGTTTAAGGGTTTGAGGGTTTAAGGGTTTAGGGTTTAAGAGCTTAGGGTTTAGGGTTTAAGAGCTTAAGGGTTTAAAGTTTTGAGGGTTTGAGGGTTTAAGGGTTAAGGGTTTAGGGGCTTTTCGGCTTGCTAAGGCTTCTTAGGGTTCACTGGGGGCTGAAAGTTCACGTCTCAGGGGCTGATGCTGGCTTTGGGCTTTTTGATCTTAGGCTTCGTAGTTCGGGCTCTCTAGGGGTCTGTCGGGTTTAGGGTTTAGGGTTTAGGGTTTAGGGTTTAGGGTTTAGGGTTTAGGGTTTAGGGTTTAGGGTTTAGGGTTTAGGGTTTAGGGTTTAGGGTTTAGGGTTTAGGGTTTAGGGTTTAGGGTTTAGGCTACTAGAAAGCTTCCCTGGGGCCCAACAACTCCCAAGGAAGGGAACTCGAGTTTATATCTATGTATATTGCCAGTTCTCTGAAATCTGGTCCCTTTAGGGTCCTTATTATAAGGCAGCCCCTCTTGGCACCGACAAGGGACCATAATTCAGCGATCCGACCATGTGGATTTATATAGGGTTTGGGTTGAAATAGGGTTTAGGGTCTGGGGCTTGGGGTGTTTAGGGGTTTAGGGATTCAACCTGAACCTTGACGCCATAAACTCTGAACCCCCAAAACCGATTAGGGTTTAGGGTTTAGGGAGTAGATTATTTCTTGTTGTTGTTTGTTTGGGGGGGGGGGGGGGAATGGGGAATGGGGATCAGGGGCCTGAACCCCAACATGCTTTCGTGTAGCTTTGCGAGGAGCTTCTAGGGGTTTAAGTCGCGGGTTTAGAGTTTAGGGTTTCGGCTGAGATCTGTAAAACTTGTAGAACCGGTTTAAGGTTTCAGGTTTAGGGTCTAGTGTGAGGAGCTGAATACCAAAATTCGCAACAAGACCCCCTAAACCCCAAAACCCCAAACCCTAAACCCTAGGAGGCACGTAGATGAAGCCATCCTCAAAGCCGTTGAGATACTGTCGCAAGAAGGCCCAGGGAACATCCTGGGCTTAGGGTTTAGGGTTTAGGGTTCAGTTTTGAGGGTTTAGACTTCCTGGGCTTGGGCTTTCGTACTCCGGGCTTTGCATCTACCGCGGATGGGATTCAACGCTTGAGGCGAACCCTAAACCCTAAACCCCAAACCCTAAACCCTAAACCCCAAACCCTAAACCCTAAACCTAAACTCTGAGCCCTAGACCCTAACTAACGGGCGGTTGGGGGGGAGAGTTCAAGCGAATTAGGCTCAAGATTTGGGAACCCATTTTCCTAGGGTCAGTTGGCTGTTTAGGGTTTGGGGTTTGGGGTTTAGGGTCATTGGTTTAGGGCTCTTGGTTTAGGGTTTGGGGCTTAGGGATACTGCAGCTTAGGAGCAATTCTTGAGTTACCCCTCAACATAGGGTTTAGGGAAATTGGTGCCCTAAACCCTAAACCCTAAACCCTAAACCCTGAACCCGGAACCCGAAACCCTAAACCCTAAACCCCAAACCCCAAAACCAACTGTTGGCAAAGAGAGGACCGAGGCTGGCGGCTTCCAGGAATTGGGGGCATCCCGGGGTTTCTCGTGTTTGGGGCTTATAGGAAGTTGCCAGGATGGGCCGGTAGACCCTATAACCTCTTGAATAAACAAAAACCCTAAACCCTGAACCCTAAACCTTATAGGAAGTTGCCAGGATGGGCCGGTAGACCCTATAACCTCTTGAATAAGGCCCTTTCTAGGACTGATGATGGGGACTACAAGGCCTTATGGCCCATCCTTGTAGGGCGTTTTTGGAGGGTTTGGGGTGTTGAGGGTGCTTTTGAGGGTTTGGAGGCGTTTAGGGTGTGTAGGGTGTTTTGGGTGTTTGGGGTGTTTAGGGTGTTTTCGGGTGTTTGGGTTTAGGAGTCATAAGAATTCGTGTAGGTGTGTCCCTTTTGATTACACGCTTCTGCCCTTAATAGTGTAGACAGTCACCAGAGCTATCCAACCAAGGGCGATAAACCGGTGCCGCGCGGCCGAACAGTAAACCCCCCACCCTCGCACTTTCTGCTTGTGATTGCAGAGGCCTTGAACCCTTTTGTTTGCAAACTCAAAGCGGCCCTAAACCCTGAACCCTCAGCCCTAAACCCCAAATATTTGTGGACAGTGTAGACGTGAAGGAAGGTTCACGTATATGTCAAGGGGCTGAAGGAGGGACCCTTTTAAGGGACCTTAGGGGTTATTGAGGGGTTATTTAGGGGATACTTAGGGATATAGGGACTATACAAGGTAGAACTAGGCGTTATATAGGGGAATCAGATCAAGGTTCCCTTCTAGGGTTCCCTCCGTATACCCCTCCTGAGAACCCCTAAACCCTAAACCCTAAACCCTAAACCCTAAACCCTAAACCCTAAACCCTAAACCCTAAACCCAAATAGTTTGTTCCTGTCATGCCCAAAGCTTAAGAGCCTCCGGTGAATTGCAGCATTTTTCATTGGGGCCGGCAAGGTCGGCGGCATGAGCCAGAGGCTCCTAAAGTGTGATGTAGGGTTTAGGGTTTAGGGTTTAGGGTTTAGGGTTTGGGGTTTAGGGTCTAGGGCAACAGCCCCTGTGTCACCAGCTTGTGCTCGGATCCTTCTTGGCACCGGCCTCCATCAGCAAACGCACGACTTCAACATCGAAACGTTTGGACGCGAGCGCGAGGGCTGTGCGCCCTTTCTTGTCGGCCACCTCCATGTCCGCGCCAGCATCCACCAGCAAACGCACGATCTCAGCATTGCCACAGCAAGCTGCGAGCATCAGGGCTGTACAGCCTTGCTTGTTGGCCACGTTCATGTCGGCACCAGCATCCACCAGCAAACGCACGACGTCGACAAATTCACGTTTACACGCGATCATGAGGGCTGTGTTGCCTTCGTCGTCGGCCATGTGCTTGTGAGCGCCGGCCTCCAGCAGCAAGCGAACGACTTCCTTAGGGACGAAATGAGCCCAAAAAGGGTTTATGGTACATAATACCTTCGGAGGGATTATAGAAATTAGTATATAGTGCAGATGACCCCCCCCCCCCCCCCCACAATTTAAGGGTTCCTTTTTGGTCCCCAAGGCTCAGCGTACCCACCGTAAGCCGCAGCCATCAGGGCCGTGTAGCCGCCCTCGCCGGCCACGTCCATGTCGGCACCGGCCTCGGCCAGCAAGCGCACGACCTCCACGTGACCCTCCGCAGAGGCGCAAAAAAGCCTTGTGGTGGCCCAGGGACCATATGGGTTTGGGGTTTAGGGTTTAGGGGTAATTCCTATTAAGGTACTTAGTAGCCCAGCAACCAAAAACAAAAAGGATAAAGGGTACCACTGGGCTACTAAGAAGCGGAGTCTCGCCAAATTCGTTCGCCAGGCTAGGGTCCAGGGGCAACTGCAGCATGGACTCGACCTGGGGGGCTTGGTACTGCGAGTTCTCTCTGTATGGCCTTGAAGCTTTACAAGCTGTCGGCTGCGTGATCCAGGGGGTACCCTCCTCCCAGCCCCACGGTATCCTCTCCCCTTCGGTTCCTGGTGGGATTAGGGCTTTGGGTTAAGCTGAAGGGGTTTGGGGTCTTGCCTCTCCCCCCTGTGGTTTGCAGTGGCTTGAGGGCTAAGGGCCAAGAGTCAGGGGGGAAGGGGTCTTGGGTTTCGGTTTTCCGCTGGAAATACCATTGGCAGGGGTGAGGCCCCGGAATCATATGTGGCCCTATCCTGGACACACCCGCCTCGTCGACTGAGCCGTTGGTGGCAGCAGCTACGAGCTCGCGCGCCTGTGTTTCGGAAGCCCGGGCGAAAGCTTGAAGAACGAGCTCCAGGTCCAGGGAGGGGTCTGGCTTGTCATCATCATCCAGATTGCCGCCCTGGAGGATGAGCCTCTGCCTGAAGCGGGTAAGCAGCCCAAAACCCGAACTAAAACACTAAAACCCTAAAACCCTAAAACCCTAAAACCCTAAAACCCTAAAACCCTAAAACCCCAAAACCCTGAAACCCTAAAACCCTAAAACCCTAAAAACCCTAAAACCCTAAAACCCTGAAACCCCTAAAACCCTAAAACCCTAAAACCCTAAAAACCCCTAAAACCCTAAAACCCTAAAACCCCCAAACTGCCTGAAGCGGGGAGGAAGGCCATGCAGCTGCTGCAGCCTCCGCTTCACTTCCCGCACGTTGCTCACCTCCTCCACCGGTATGCTCGCCACCTCCTCCCCGGAGAGCATGCGAATCTGCAGCATCCCCCTACAAACCCCCAAAACCCTAAAAACCCTAAGGGCCCTAAGGGCCCGACAAACCCTTAAAGCCCTAAACCCAAAAACCCTAAACCCGAAAACCCTACATAAGACATGAATGAAGCTGGGAGCTGGTTAGGGGCAAAGCGAGCCCACATGGCCGCGGAATGCTGCAGATCAAAATTCGCGTGCCCATGCAACCCACAACAAGGCACGGATGATGGGATGCCCTTCAGCCGGAAGTCCTAAAGTCCTACAGCTCCACGTTTAGGGTTCAAGCCTTACACCTTCCTGGGATTTGCAAGGTGTTTTGAGGTTCAGGGTCGTTGCAGTTGAGGATTTCGGGCGTGGGAACGTTGATCTAAGTTCCTTTCGGCAAAGCAGGCTGAATAGTCCGGGTTTGAGGAAGCCAAAAATGCTAACCCTAAACTC